>JAQGBH010000561.1:0-47720 GCA_034698265.1 Sminthurinus aureus
CAAAATTTAACGGTCCCCAGGATTATCAACGTATCTCGTTTTATCACTATGGGTTTTGCATAATGTCTCTTAGAGACACAGCGTTGTTCTTGGGGATCGTTCAATTATAATGATGATTTACGATTTACTCAAGTGGTAACCATGTGATTTTGCAATTTTTCGTGCGCATTTTTTGGTCGTTTTAATTTGGATCTAGCCCTATATCTGTTTTTCTAGCCTTAATTAAAGCGTTTTTAGCCAGAGTAATAGCCATTTCTCTCAGCCAGATTAATAGCCATTTCTCTTAGCCAGAGTAGTAGCCATTTCTCTCAGCCAGAGTAGTAGCCATTTCTCTTAGCCAGAGTAATAGCTATTTATCTTAGCCAGAGTAGTGTCTATTTCTCTTAGCCAGAGTAATAGCCATTTCTCTTAGCCAGAGTAATAGCTATTTCTCTAGAGCGTGACGTACACAATGACGCCATCGGATACGGATTTTATAGAAGGTAGATACATCACATTTTCTGTATGTTTGGCTAGTACATTGTACATTGTAACATGGCTAGCTGTTGACATAATAATTATATGATGTAGAAAATAATACACCTTTAAATTCATTATATGTAGAGTCAGTATGTTATTCAATATCGATAGTCATGCATTATTTTAAAGGCGTTTATTTTGCATAAAATAAAAGTACGCCTCTTTAGCTTTTACTATTGATTATTGATGATTGATGGTTGATGTATCGCATCTATTTACTTTACCTACAATTTTTCACTTGCTATGATTTATAATACATGGGATTGCAAAATTTTCACTTATTTGGATCAAAAAATTACCCGACTTTTTTTATCTATTCGTCAAGGATAGTGTCAAAGATACCCTGCCTTACTTTATTCCGTTTTATCTGGATCATGGGTTGGTTGGTTGTGTGGAAATGAGAACAGGAATTTTGGGACGGCCAATATTTTAAGAGGGAAGCTGAAGGTTGTTACAGATAAAAATCTTGCATGAATCTAGATTCTAGAATCTAGAATCTTTGGAATCTAGGATCTGCGATCAGATCAAGAATGTAGAATGTAGAATCTGGAACCAAAATGAACAAGTTTATGGAAGAAAGATGTGAAAAGCAAGTTGAGGGTTCTCTCATCCCTAAGGAAATTGAGACTGAACTGTGACGTTTAAGTCAAGTCGTTTATTGACTTTAATAAATTCCAAGAGCCATACGACATACAACATACAAGTACAACTACAGCTACAACTGAAACCAAAACCAGACGGAACCAAGAAGATTTGGAGAGTAAAAGAGATGGAGAGAAGGGAAAAAACCATGTCAAAGAGTTCAGAACTGCTCAGATTTCGGATTCTCATGTTGCTTGCCAAAAACGAAAGATGTAACACAAAGTCAATCCACAGATCCATCCACGATCCACTTGAAGAAAACCGTTCCAAAGGTTCCATTGAAATAAAATGTATCCGACTCGGTTCTCGACTCTCGGCTCTCGGCTCACAAAAAAACACAAGACGCAAGAGATGTTAAAGCTAAATCTAAATACGTGTAGAATGCAGAATGTAGATATATCAGGATATACATGACAGAGCGGTCTGAGGGCACATTTTACAAATTTCCTTTTACCATACGAGTCAAAACTCAAGATTCAAGACTCGAGACTCGGGAATCGAGTCGATAACAGAAATAGCGCACATACGCTTTATCCTATATCCTATGTGTGTTTATACACATATGAATCTACGTATCTTGGATTTGCATAATACGTTATTGGGAATTTGACGGGAAGGAAAAGGAGATGGAAAACCACATCACCAATCCACCAAAAATCACTAGGAATTGATATACCAATTTTGAATTCTCGAATTCTCGACGTTTCAAGCTTGAAATTATAGAACCACAAGTTTAATCTAGATCATGCAAGAAAACCAAAAATCCCCGTCCCCCGTCTACAATGTCGGTAGAAAGCATTCAACTAAATATATGGAATATGGAACTTGACTAAATTGCAAACACTATGATTGGAAACCCGTCTTCATCTTCATCTACATTTTTATCTTCATTTTCCTTTCCATTTTCAGCTTAAAATTCAAATTTATATTCATCTTCAACTTGATCTCGAACTTTGTTAAAACAAGCAAACCACTCGGGTTTGAATATTCAAAACTCAAAGTCAAACTTGAAATGTCAGACTTGAGAACTCGTATCCAAAAGGGCAAGAGGAACGGAACGGAAAATGGAAAAGAAAATGAAAGTAAAAATGACTGTATGCTGTGTGTAGAGTGTGCAGTGTACATGAATATGGAAATGAAAATAGAGATGAAAAAAATGAACAAGATGGAGAAAAAAGGGAAATGTGCCCAAGAGACTCAAGCATGTGGATGTGTAATGTTCAATGTTTAGTGCTCAACGCGTGTGTACATTGTACATCTGCAAGGCTGAAAAAAAGAGAAAAGGGAAGGAAAGAAGAAAAAGATACTAGATAAAATGTGTACATAAAAATGGATCGAATTTTTATTCATATTTGCTTATGAAACTGATCGCGAGTAACTTACAGTGCTTTGTACGACTGTCATATCAATATCAAAGTCAAACCAAACCAAACCAAACCAGCTAAACTATGCCATGCCAAACCAAGCCAATGCATGAAATATTTTGGATTAGAATTGTATAAAGTAGCTTTGCAAGTATGTGGGAGGAAAGCACATCGCAATGTATAAATATACACAGAATGTATATGGTTATACAGTACGGATGAATATAATATTATGGAGAAAATGGAAAGTTTCTACGTATGAAAAGACAAGGCAGTGCAGTGTGGAGAATAAAAAATTCTGGATTCTCTGTTCCACATTCCACATCTTGGACAGAAAAGAGGAGAGAAGAAAAGAGTGTTTTCTGTAGTTTAGTTTAGTTTAGTGTAATGTACTAGGTACTTGTTGTACATTGTACAATGTACATAGCATAGTCGAGTACAAGCTGATAGACGATAGAAAATAGAAGATAGAGAAGAGGAAACCCGTGAGTGAGTAAATGTGGATGGAAGTACAATATTCAACTCCAGTTCCAGTTTCAGCGTAGATTGTACACTGTACACCCACACAGACCAACAGATACAACAACGACAGAAGCAGAGACAGAGACAGACAGACAATACACAGTACACAATATGGTATGAAGCACATTTGGCATAATACTTACACGAGACATTTCTCTCCTCCTTCCTTTTGGTTTACTAGGGAAATTTCGTTCTCCTTTTCCTTTCGTTTTCCTTGTCCTTGTCCTTGTCGTTTTTCTGCGGGATAAACTACTACTTTTGTACTTCAATCTACTCGACGACGCTTCTGTCTTTTCCGCACAAGACAAAAAGTAAAGAAGAGAATAGGCCAACACGAACTATACACTATACTCTATACACTGTACATTGTACAATCTACACACAGGATAACGACAAAGAGCTGTCTCTACAGATATTTCCGTGTCAGAGGCCTCCTTTTCTCTCTATCTTTCTCTCTACTTTGTGTTGTGTGATTCTCTTCATACCCTTTATTTTCCTCCCTATTTCATCCTATAATTTTCATCTGTATTTTCCTCTTCAAAACTTTTCCTATCCTCTAAACTGTGCAACTTTATTCATAAGTAAAATCCACCAAAAATCCATTTTACCATTGTATCGTACTTTTATCCATTATCCTTTGCGTTTGATTTTTGATTATGTTTGTCAGATAATTCTCACCTCTTCACAATCTCCATGTTCTTATTTTTAGGGTTGGGAGATGAGATCATCACATTGCGAGGATCCAGATGTAAGATGTAAGTAAAAAAAGTGTTTATTACGCAATAAGTGACGTAAACTACATTCAATGTCAACTGAATTCAATCATATTTATTAAAAGACAGATGAAATAGAGGCTGAATTCTGGATTCTGTAGATTCTACGCAGATTGCAGATACGAGTGTATGGCAAATATCAATTAAATCTTGAAAGTGTAACTTGATTTTGTACGAAGATCAGTAAAATAATTACTGATTTGTATTACCAGAGATCATAGATGATAAATGTATGTAAAATTTAATGTTTGGAAGTATATCGCATGACGTAACTGGTTGTTGAACATATGAATCAGGAGAAAATTGAAAACTTGTGTATTTGTAAACAAAATTGTTGTTTATTACTTATTAGATATTACACATTACATACAAACATACAGTGATTATAATTGATAACTTGTGTACAACACAACATAAGACATACAACACAACACAGAGTAGCAGGACAAAAGGTACAGCATCGCAGAAGAGTGGGAAAGAGAGAGAGAGAGACAGGGAGACAGTGCGCGCTTAAAAGTAATGAAAAATATACAGAATATATTATGGGTCCTCAAAATATTGTACGTGCATATCGACAGATATATTTTGATAAAGAGTTCTTTGTGTGCAAAATTGGGAATGAGGAATGGTCTTACATTTCTTTCAACATCATCGCCGTCGTCTTCTTCTTCGTCTTGATCTTCGTCATCATCAACAGTCAACAGTCAACAGTATTAAAATTATAATATCACGCTTATTTGTGTACTAGTAAAACACCTTATTTATGTTTATAGTTTAGATGTCTCCACACAGATATACATACAACATACACTATACAGTTTACATAAATAATAGGTATAAAAGTATGGTGGATAGGAGACGTGCATATGTAAGAAGATTAAGTTTTCTTTGTGTGAAGTCGGTTCCTGAAAGGGAGTTGTCTATGAATGGGAATGGAAATGGAAATATGTACAAGAAAATAAATAATCATGGCTTTTGCAATAATGATGTTGCTCCTCACAAGCCAACAGTCAACTGCAAACAGCAAACAACCAACATTGAGTATCTAGCATCCAGCATCCAGCACTATGCATTAGATCAAATCAAAACTCAAAATCTGACTCCCAGTCTTTGACCTTCCAATGTGTAATGTGTAATGATATGTAGAATTTTGAATGTTGAATGTAAAATAATAATGACACTTCACTTCACGTTCATTCCACTGAACGCTGAAGCCCAAGTCAAGTCAAGCAAAGTGAACTGAACTGAGCCATATCAAATTTTCCTTTTCAACATCACCATGTGAATTTCAGCTCAAGCTGTATGTTGTATGTACAATGTACAATATACAATGTCCAGGGTGGAAAACTTTGGATTCCAGCGCAGTTTTGCAAGCATATGTATCTAACTAGATTCTAGATTCTAGATTCTAGATTCGAATGTATAATGTATGTGTCCGCTGAATTTTTCATGTGATAAAAAAAGGGAAAATCTGTTTTACACAAATGTAAAATCCGCGAGTCTTTTGATCTCTATCCTGTTTTTTACATTTCTATACTCTGCACCACATGTATAGACTGTAGACTGTAGACTCTAGACTCTAAACTATAGACTATAGCTACATTGTATCTACTATGTACATTCAAATTGAATTGTGAATTTTCAGCCGTCGAATAGAATTGACAAATAGAAAATGTCAGTCAGTATGCTGAATAGCCAATAGTGAATACTGAATACGGAATTTCCCAGCCAAACCAAACCAAGCCAAACCAAGTCAAACCAAAGTAAACTAAACAAGCCAAAACGACCATCCTGTGACCTTGATCCTCTTTCATTTGACTGACTCCTGACGAGATTCACTTAATTTTAAGTCGTCAAGTCAAAATCAAAAGTCACGTATAATTATTATCGCACATTCTGTTTGTAATTTTTACAATGTACAGTGTACAGTGTACAACGTACATGTTAAAATACTGTAGACTGTAGATTGTAGATTAGAGCGTAGAAGATACAAATAATTCGTGATTCAAAATTCTCCTTTCAGTTCAAAGAAGGTTACTTTAACTTTATACGTAGAAAATAGAAAACTTCTACATTTTACATGTTCACTTCTCAATACTTAATACTCAATAAGCAAGAAAGATATTCCTGATTGTCGCTTAATTAGAAAATGGATAAAAAATAAAACAGATTCATTACAGATCCTTTTCACTTCTACTACAACCAGAATAAGCTCTGCATCACACGACACACACATCGCAGTATGAAATTAATAGAAATTTACATAAACACAAATACAAATACGCAAACGGATACAATGTGTTGTTCCAAGTGGAAATGAGTTGAAACGTACAAGGTTGAAATGTTAAATCCATACCTCTTACGTACTTACACATTTGTTTTCGATTCCAGATCACTCCTTCATCCCTCCTTTATTCAATATGATTACGCGCTCTTCCTTGTTTATTGCTTACGCATTACACATTACACATTACGCATCAAGGCTCCAAGCCCATGAATCCATGTTTTACACGTATCAAATTTGAAATTTCTTTACACTATGTATTGGGGAGTGGTGCACGGAAAATTTGAAAATCAAAACAAATGATACGTATTACACATTACAGACGTTCATAATTCAAAAACAGATTAATGACAAGAAAACTAAAGCCGTTAGTTGGGATGTTCAATGCTAAATAGATAATAGACTACAGTTGCGGAGCACATAGTGTACAATGTAGAATACTGAAATGGGCTAAAGTTGTTATTGTTATTGTTTTTGTTGTTGTTTTCCAGTGTTGTACCATGTACTATATCTGTGTCTTTTGTTTACACTGATGCGGATTTTGTCACGCAAAAGAGTAAAAACATGTCTCAAAAGCTTGTAAACTGTAAAGGTATCAATATCAATCCAGAACCCAGAATCCAGATTGAAAACACAAACAGGAGGTTATTTATATTTATATTTCTACACCTCAAGCCTCAAGTAATTCCAAACTCTAAACCAACAAGCAAATACAAAATCCAAAACACATCATCAACAAAAATATGACAATGACAACACGAGTATGAAAAGAGGTTTTGTATTTCATCCTCTTTTTATTTTTTCTCTCTTTTAAGACAAGGGAAAATACAAAATACAGCAACTGAGGTGAAGTAGGGATACATTGTGTATCGTGTATCGTATACAATGTTACATGATAGAAAGTTTACATCACAGATCATGCACGTTTTCTTGTACCTTGCACATTGTACACTACACACTATACACTTTGAATAATCTGCCAGCACATGTTTTTCTAATTTATTTTCAAACTTTGTGTTGTTTGTGTGAATGCAGTTTGTACATATTTTATATTTTGTATGGATGTGTGTTTGTGCTGTAGCAGACCCGTAGATCTGCCTTCAAATTTTGATGTAAGCAGAAACCAGGAGCTGAAGATAGGCAACAAAGGGACAGCGAGTGTAAAAAATTTACTCATGTCTAAAAATTAAACTACTCGTAATATCATGTACTCGTTGTCGTTGTCGTTGGAAATCTTGAATATTCAGTCTTGGCCAAATTTCATAAACCTACGCCAAAGTGAATGAGACGTGGAATATTTTTACGTACAAAATACGGAGAAGCATAATATGTTACACAGCAAAGAGGAAAATGCACAGTATTTACTGGGACCCGGCGTAAATATTATGTTCTGCGTACGTATTACACATTACACATTGTATACATCTATTGAGTTTGGAGTTTGGAGTTTGGAGTTTGGTGTTTGGTGTTTGGAGAAAAGATCAGTACGTAAATCTGTATATTGTATATTGTATAGCGTATATGCGTAGGACATTTTACATTTTACACACGAGATGTGAAAACGTATTGAAGATGGAGGCAGCTCATTGACAAGAAACATTTCTATGTACATAAATACATAAATATACAGTATTCAGTATAAAGTATACAGTCACACTTACTAGTATGAGTATTGTGAATGTTGTGTGTAATTTTATCACAATGTTTTCAACTCAAAATTTCCAGATTTTTGAACGTAAGATAAAAGTTGACTCTACTTTTACTTCGCTTTTAATTCCAACGCTGGGTGTTGGTAAAAACTAGGGATGAATACGTGTGAGTAAAATAATAAAGGGATATTTAATATGTAAAATGTAGCTCAAATTGGATCTACAGTACGAACAACAAACAGTGCACAGTAGATAAATTAATCATTGTTGTAGCAAGTAGCAAGTAGGGAGCAAATGAAAACTGAAAAGAAAAGAGGACAAGAAACAAAAAGCTTGAATTCCAACTTGTGACTTGAGCTTGTTTTATTTCGTAGAACTGAAGAAACTGTAGAAAAAGTAGAAACTGTGCACTGTACATTGCATACTTGGATAAACAAATATAAATGGGTTTTATGCCTCTTGTTCACTGTTTTATGGAGAATTTTGCGACATGCCAACTGCCAAAAAGTATCCTGTCAAAAGCTCGAGCATTTTGACTTTGAACTAGCGACTAGCGCAAAAATCTCATTCTCACTCTCGTTCCTCTGTTCATGATGTCACACCACTTCTCGCCATTTGTCATGCCATATTACATTGTGTGTGTTGTTTCTCCGCGCTTCACTTGTCGTCTTCACTTCCTTACATAAGTTCTAGAATCTAGATTCCAAAGTCTTGAGTCTTCAGCCTTCAGTCTGCAGTCTGGAATCTTGAAGTGTTGGCATTGTCTCCGTTATAAAACTAGAATACTCTGGAATGTTTCGTAGAAATCAGTCTTCTCTTAAATTTTTAAACTTTCCAAATGGTGTTCTTTGTGTTGAGTGTTGAATGCTGGATGGTAAATGTGTATTAAAATATTAATTTGTATAACAGTCTCCTGTCTCCTCGATGAATCTAAAATCAGAAGCGTTAGACCTTTGACGACAAAAATTATCTTTACAGTATACTGTATACGTTTTTTTAGCCATTTCAAGTTACTTGACAGAAAAAATAGTTGTAGTTAATATTCCAAATTCCAAGACACACCGGATAATGGAATAGAATGGCAGAACGGATTGATTGTCCCACTACAGTGAAAATACGCTGGAGATTGTTGCAAAGTGCTGATACCGTTATGGTTATGACATCAATTGTACCCTCAGTCCTCAGTTGTAATTGTAATTTCCCGACTGCGTTCTTGATATTATAGAATGTGATGCCGTATAATTATCTCATTGACAATCATGTGTATTTAAATTTGACATTGCTGTAGATTGTAATTTCTTCTATATATTGTAGAAAAAATGCAAGGGAAAATCTGGACCAAGCATAAACCTCTCATACTGCTATTTATGCACTTAACATTTAACATTAGTACAAGCAAAAACGGTTATAAAAGTTTTTGCATTGCTTTTTTCAAAATGCAATGAAAAAATCAGCTGTTTCACCTATGCATCTAACACAATTGAATGTTGAAAGGGAAAGGGAAACTGAAATGATATTAAGTCAAGAATCTAGAATCTAGAGTCGAGAGTCGAGAGTCAAGTGATACGATAAGCTTTGATACTTGGTATTTGTTATTTGTTATTTTGTCGTGGTCAGAAATGGAGAGATTGGATCCTCATCAAAATTACATTTAAAGTAATAGCACAAGAGTATAAATAACATGCAAATGAGATTTATGGACGATAAATGATAGATGAAGGATCAAATGGATGTAATCGTGAATTAAATCATCATCAACATTAACAACATCAGCATTAGGATCCTCTTAAGATTTCATCTTTTTATTTATAAATGAACAGTGGATAAAAGGAGTGCGTTAGGATGGGTAATGACTAATGAGTAATCAGTTGGATATTATATTGAGCATCTACAATCTACATGTTACATACGACGTAGGATATTTTATACTTTATACTTTATACACGCGGATCTCTTTCCAATCTCAAATCTAAAATCTCAAATTGTATACAATCGTTTGTTCATCAGGATTATATCACTCCCACATTATTACTATTGTTATTATTATTCTGTGTTAAGTATAAAAGCACTCGGTACACTACACTGCACTGAATTAAGCTATACGCTTCACTTGAATCTTGAATACATCAATTAAACTCAAATAAGTCTGCATGAATACAATGTACAGTGTACAGTGTACATTGAGCATTGAGCATGGTGCATTGTTATTCCTCTTTACTCTTTACTCTTTACACATGTACATGTCATTATTAAGGGATTTTGTGTGTACAAACTCCTCATTTATTTTCTCACCAATTAGCAAAGCAATCATCATCATTATCGTTATCGTCATCCCCATCCTCATGATTATCATTATCATCTTATTACGATCATCATCAAGCCCGCTCTTTGTAGTAGCTATCTGCGTCTAGTGTTGTCTGAGTGCAGATCTTTCTTCTGCCGTACTGTGGTTCTCTGATGTCTGATCATGATCATGAGTACGAGTGTGAACGTGAGCGTGAATGAGAGTGCATCTCTACACTCTACAGTCTGTAGACAATCAGTATTGTATAATTTGATAATATGTCAACATTCGTGAGTTTTTATGCAAATAATAAATAGTGAACAGTAAGCAAAGAAAAGGGATACAATTTAGTAGGGCTGACCTTAATTTGCATGAACGGTTACATGTAATGTGTATTGTGTATACATTATACATTATGTGGTGCGTATTTGTTAGTTTAAAGCCATGATTGTCGATTGTCTTTTCTAGATTCTACACTTTAGTATGTAGTCCCTAATCTATAAGCTGTACTCTTTAACCTATTTTCATTTACTCCAAAGTTCAGTCTGGATTTAAACCAAACCAAACTACAAAATACAATACTTTTTCGCATTAATATGGTTAATATTGTGCGCACTAGTTCAGTAGTGGTAAAACATGGGAGGGAGATAAAAAGAACAAAGCACAATAACAAGCTCAAGAAACACAAGAATAACTGCCAACGTGATAGCAATTGTTATAAAGATATGCATAAATAAAATCTTCATGTTTCGTCAATCAGCGTAAAAACATGCATCCAATTTGTTGATTCTCATTCATGTTTCTAGTTTCTGTTAGGCTGTTAGCTGAGTTGAAATTGAAAAAGATTTGGTGTTTGGAGTTTGGAGTTTTAAGTAGATATTTTCATCGTGTAAAATTTTCAATGCTCAATTTTTTACATACACGTTCAAATGATTAACGAGTGAATATTTACTGTTAAAAATGTTTTTTTTGTTATAAGTTATAATTAAATCCACTACATCTCGTTTCGTATTTGTGTATTGTACTGTGTGTACGTTACTTTCCCTTTCGCCTTTTCTATTTATATTTGAGTAAAATAATGTAAATTGATGTACCAAAAATAAAGACATGAATCCACACAAAACCCAACTGCAAATAAACATGGCAGCAAACATACCATGTGCAATTTGCAAGCGTATTGCCTTTGCATATGCATAAGTAGTTTACAGTTTTCATTCAGCTATTTATCTGTGATGAATTTGATAAAGAAGGAAAAAATTGTTATTTAATAACTAGCAGTTTATTCTGCATTCAACTCCAAATTCTAGACTCTAGACTACATACTACATGCATATTCCATAAATTCTATCTTATTATTACTGCACTTGTCCTTCGCTTTCTTCTCCTTTTGTTCGTAGTTTGGTTTAACTTCTCATAGCTAAACTCTGGGCTCTCAGTTAATATTCTTATGCAGCTTGTCCACAATCCACAATTCACATTTACACAGTCACATTCTATTTCTCATCTCTTCCAAAATTTAACTCAAACTCAAACTCAACTTAGCTCAACTCTCAGCTCTCATCACAAAGACGAACAAGAAGTGAATGAAGAAAAAGGAGAAGAAGAAGAAGAAGAGAAGAAAATCTCTTGAATGAAAACTTTTCCTTTCATATCATCATCTCAACACCGAACACTCGACACTCCACACTCAACAGTACAGACAGAGTTTGTGATGTGATGTGAACATTGCACATCGTACGGTGTACAGTTTACAGTTTACAGTGTACAGTTTGCATATTTTAACCGTGCCACTCGTCTTTCCCAACTTTTTGTACTTTGTATTAATATGATACAATATGCACCAGCGTCAAGTAGTGTAATATCAAAGGATTGTTGAATAAAGAAGACAGGATATCTCTGTATCTCCGCATTGTACTTTGTACTTTGTACATGAATCAGAGGGAATGATGAAGAGGAAGAGGACAAAATGAAACAAAATTAAGGGGAAAGGAAGAAAGAGCTTACATACTCCAAACTCCAAACTCTATACAGTCTACACTTTACTGTACTGTAGATTTACGTGGACGGTTATTGTTCCAAACATCTTAAATCGTTAAATGTTCTCTGCAGAGAAGAATAAAAACAAGAACAAGGGAACAAGACAACACGGAATTTCATGTGTACAAAATTCTTGCCGTTTCCTCTGTGTGCATGTGTGTTTGTTTGACTCCTTTGGGGAATTAATGAATTACATTGAGCTTTCAGAGAAGAGACGCGAGTTTTGAGCATCTCTAAACTCCAAACTCTACACTCTATATGCATGTTGCCTGTATAATGTGTATTTTGTGACCAATATTTTTTGTAATTTCTTCTCTGCAACTTTTAGTTCAGCTTGTTTTAGCTTCTGCATTCTGAATGCAACGAAAAAATATATAAATTTAAATATACGATGCAATTGTTTAGTTGTTTCTGGTTTTTATGGCAATTTATCATAATCGATGATTTTAGATTTTAGCTTGAAAACATAAAATTAAATATTGCATTCTATTGGAGATTTTAGACAAAATCCAAAGTCATTGTGGATCAAAACATTTTATCCTTTTCCCCAATTTCTTTTCCTTTTGCTTGTTTTAGATACATTTTATACTGTAACATTTTGGTGGATCTATAACTTTGATCCCATCTGATCTGCGACCTTTACTTTAACTCGCTTTTATCTGACACTGACATTCGAGCGAAAATGGAGATGGACAGTGGACAGTGGATAGGGGTATGAGGTTTGACGGATGAAGCACGAAGAATGAAGGACAAACACATAAGTGCATTTTGTCCTGAACAGTGCACTGTTCCTTGCGCATTGTCCACTTTATGTGTAACGTAATACCAAAATGATACCAAGCTGAACAACGTGCTCTTGGGCTAAGAAAAGGATGAGAGATCTTTTTTATCACTGATCATTGACTTTTTGTCCGATCCGCGTTACCTTACACGTTTTATGTGGGGGGTTTCTATTACAGGGCACACTCAAGATCACAAGACTCAAAACTCAAGACTCAAGATTCAAGACTCCAGACTCAAGAGTCAAGTCTCTAGTCTCTAGACTCTAGACTCTAGATTCTAGATGTGAAAGAATAGCCAGATCAAGATTCAAGATGGACTTGTTATTTTCCACCCGTTACATTGTCTTTTTATCAAAATGGTTTTACTGTGGTATTGGTGCTGGTGTTTGAGTATCATGTAGCATCATGTCGTCTGCATTATATCTGTACCGAGTACCTATAGGTGTACCAGGTTATAGATCCAGATATTCATCTCTATGAGCTAAACTCAACTAAACTGTTTTCCCCACCATCATCACACTATCTTCTTACATTTTTCGGTGGAGCATCCTCTCAATCCTCAATCCTCACGTCATGTGTACACTGTATAATGCACAATATACAATATACAAGTTACAGAATAAGAGAGTATCATTGAATTTTTCATTGGTTTTGTGTTTTATAGCGTTGGCCCATCCTCCTTACTGATTTTGTGGATGGCGAGAAGAGAGGAGAAATAAAGAAAGAAAGCCAAGCCAAGCCAGGCCAGACCGCAATACTATTACTTCACTTCATCTGAGTCTGAATCATGGAGTATCATAGAGTATCATAGAGAATCATGGAGAATCATGGATCCTTAACACGTGTCAGAGATCAATTTGGTGAGCTGGGCTATGGACAAGAAGCAGTAAAATTCTCAACGCCTCCTCTTTCCCCCTTGCCCTTGCCTTTTCTCCTTATCCTGATTTGAGAGTTTACGTGGAGAGTGAAAGAGGAACTGGATACTAGATCTGGAAAATATGTCTCTTCTTTTCACCTCGGTTCTACAAATAATGTAGCAAAGAATCTACAAAGTAAGTCAAGTTACCATGACAACACCGTTGAAAGTATCATCATCATCGCCTCGTTGCGGTTTTCCGATTTACTTTAACATTTAAAAGGTTTAAAACAATTGGAACGTTGACATTTATGCATTAAAATCATTCGACTTTCAACTTCATTCCGACATAAAGTTAAAAGTAAATGTTGACTTGAAAATGTGAATAATAACAAAGAGGAGGAGAATCACAGATTCGAGTAAAATTCGAATCTGTGATTTATACTTGTATAAACACTCGACTCTTACAAAAGCATGTACATGAGTAGAATCTAGAACCTATACTTTAAAGAAAAATGTCTAGTGTTATAAACTAGATGATTCGTCATCTAAATAACATTTGGACGAAATACCAAAAAATAGATAATGGACACTTGAACGCCTACATGTAGAGACTGGATACATTGAATAGTTTTTGTTTTTTATTTGCTCCTGCTATTGACAAGTGGATATTGGTCTAATGTCAAAACAGGAAAGTTGATAGACAGTTAAATAAATAAATAACTTGTCTTTTATCTCTACAAATAAAATGGTGGCAGAACAAAGAAGATATCCGGAGCTCCGGAGCTTAAATTTCATCTTTGGAGTTTGGAGTTTGGCATTTGGAGTTTGGAATTTTGAGTTTAGGGTGGATCATGACGCTACGAAATCAAAATCAGACTTTGCCTTCGATGTTAGATGCTTGATGTTACATGTTCCACAGAATAAAAGAGGAGACAAGACGAGGTAAAAAAGGCAAGGCTCAAAGCTGATGCTGAAGCTGAAATACAGACAAAGAAATCATCTAGTGTATTATTTCACGATGGAATATTTCTTTTAAATGCCCTTCAGCAGTACAAGCTGGAGAATGAAAATGAAGAAGGAAGATGAAGAGGAGAACGACGACGACGATGAAGAAGATGGTTTTATGTTTTATTCTTTTGATCCCATCTAATCCAATACTACAAACTGTAAGCATCATGCCGAATTAAGAGGGTTCGTCAAAGTGGATGGAAGCTGCTTCGTTACCCTAACTCTACTCCACTCTTCTCCACTCGCCAACATATCCACTGATATGTACACATGAGAACATTTTGCTCATTCGCTCCCTTCTCAATATCGTATATTGAAAGTGTATTGGTGTATTATGATATTGTGTCACAATAGAAATTAATGCACATACACAAATACATACACACATGCATACAAGATGCAGGATAGTTTTATTGCATACAACACATAGATGTATCACGGATACAAAGGCGATGACGATGAGGATGAAGATGAGACGGAAGGTTTCATTCTTGTGCTTTATTACAACCTCAACTTGAACAGTTGAACAGTTGAACGGTGAGTACATATCAGTAATAGGCGTAATATACAAACATGTGGAAAATCTATAGACAGATAGACAGAATGAGAGCCACAGAGGGAGAAAGGGAAAGAGAGATAAACCGAAACCCAGAAAAAGCACTCACTCAGTCAGTCAGATGTAGACGATAAATGTTCTTTCCTCCAACACACAATGTACAATATACAATACACAATACACGGTACACAATAGCAAGTATTCAGTAAACTTCACACGAAGTTCCCCTATCAGTCAGTCAGTGTTCCCTTGCCCAAAAATAATACACTCACTCACACACATATTTACACATTTAGAAACCCCATTTACGGACAAATACAACACTGTAATCAGTTGAATGCTTTACATCCACATCTATGTATTATGTAGTTTGCATACCAAACTCCAAATTATACATCAACTCAATACGTATGAATGTACACTGTACAGTGCACAATGTACATAATCTTATGCCGTATGCAAACTGCACACAGAAAGAGAGACAAGAGAAGAGCAATCGAAAATCGACTAAGGGAGTGAAAGAGCAATAGAGAACAAGACAACAACAAGAAGAGCAAGAACAACCGCTTGACATTGTAACTCTATTTAATATCATCACCATCATCAACCATCAACCATCACACTCAACATTTATCTAGCTACAAATGTATGCATGATGTATGCACACATTTATTACTCTGTTACATAGTAAAACACGTATGTAACGTAAAACATACAACTTGATATTAGATTTCAAGCTAAAGCTGGAACTGAAACTGAAACTGAAATTTTGTATAATCAAACAAAATACATGACAAATGACAAGTGTCATAATTTCATTTGAATGTTCAAAGTGAAAATAAGCAGACAATTTTACAAATCCACGGATACATATTAAATCACACTCTGATCTCTTCATTTGACTTCCCATTGGGGAAATTACGGATACCGGTATCGGACTGTGGTAAAGCACCACCAGCCTTTTCACTTGTACAAAATTAACAATGTAAGATAAAAATCATTGACTATTTACTATGTAGCCAAATCAAATATCAGATTGAACTCATCTTTTTACTCACATATTTTATCATTTTTAAGCATCCAATGTAAAAAATTACTTGTTTTTTACTGACTTTTAATTGATTTTCAATTGTCGTTCGTCTTGAATATCATACTTTGAAAATAAAATACTCTACCAATAAAACGATAAAAGTGTAATGCATAAAGCTTGATGGAATACGGAATTAAATATTAAATATTTTTGATTTTTAGTGATTAATTACTTTTTAGTGTAAAAGTTATTTGAGTTTGAAAACTCTTCATTTTAATAACTCGATCAATTATGGTACAGTGGAGACTTAATGGCAGAGAAAACAGCGTTGAGAGCGAGTGTATCCTTGCATTTGTATCCGTATTTTTTGTATTTTATGTCCATTACCGTTCATCCATCCTCCATCCTCCTTTCTATAATATATCGTTTATTCCACCTACTCTTATTCATATTTATTCAACTACTCTCTCTCCCCCGCTCTCTCGTGTGCACATTAAGGCTTATGAAGGAGAGTTCATAATGTACTTATGTCAAACATGATATTTATTTATGATTATCTTGTGGCAAAACATATTTTTTATTCAATATGGTATACTGGACGTTGGACTGAGAAGGAGTCGGACTCGTATTCAATATTAAAATCCAGAATATCAGTATGGTTGGTTGGTTTGGTTCCTTGGTTGTTTGTTATTACGTCCGGCTGAGATTTTTCAAGTTGTACGGATGATACCCTAACCAAACCAAATCATACTCAAGTATGAAACATGAAAGGGGAGAGGGTCCGAATAACGTGTACAGTGTACACTGTACATTGTATAGTGTACATTATAAGTCAAGTAACTGGGATAGAAATAGAGAAGGAGGGCTGAAGATGCCAAGTCATGACTATGACACCCAAATATTTCGGACTTATTGATCTCAGCAACGTACCAAAATCGTGATTCGGAATAAATTATTTACTCACAAAGTGCAATCCATTCTGCAGTCTACATTCTACATTTGACAGTCACATTTCAAGTAAATTTAAAAGTGAATGGGACTGCTCACAGCATCTTTATTCTGTATTCTGTATTCTGTACATTGTACATTGTACAAGCAGTTTTTTGAACCAGGCATTCAAAATTTATTTTATACTTATGTACAAGAACTCTTGCCTTTTCTCTCTGTACCATTGACAACGCTAAAATCCTGGGAATGAATGATAAATTACATGCATTTTACTGCAATAGTATCTATAATAATATATCACGAATTTTAATAAATATTAAATAAATATTACAAATGACAAATGACTTGATTCTTAATTCACTCTCTTCGAGACTCATTTTTGTTTTAGCTATGTATAATTTTTACAATATCCCCACTCTTTTTATTTATTGGTCTATTAGGATATTGAGATTACAGAGTATAGACTACAGAATATAGAATAGACCAATTAGGTGGATAAATTTGGTGTAGTGATAAAATGTTGAATGAATTTTGATGAAAGTACCTACAAACTACAAACTACAAATTTCCTGTTCTACGGAAATACTGAGAGTACACACAATAAATCCAGAGACATGTTGGAAAAAAGTATTAATCAAAAAGTAAAAGGGATTGAATGAAAGTATAAAATGTTTGAGGAAGGGATCGGAGACAATTAATTTACTCTGTTGGAATTCATTCTGCCTTTCTTTCTTCAGCTTCTCCGTCTGCTCATCTTCCTTTTCTCTTGGTCTTTTGTCTTTATAAGCTACAAAAGTAAGCGTATACTTACGCATTACACATAGCCACATAGCCATTGTCATAGCATTTAGTATAGAGTATGGAGTATGGCCATGGCTATGGCTGTGATATTAGGAGAGAGCAAAGAAGTAGACAAGTAGAGAGGCCAAAAGTATGTGTGCACATTATACTCATGTACAATGTACACTGTACATTGTACATAGCACTCTGAATACAAAAGAGCCACGGAAACGAGAACACTGAGAAGGGAAATACTGAAGACTGGAGACTCGAGACTGAAGAGTGAAGAGGCAAGAAGAAGAAGAAGAAGAAGAAGAATCTCATAACATCTTTTGTCATTGTAAAAAGCAATAGTGATCCTCTTCTCGTTCTCTCTCTCTCTCTCTTTCTGTCTTTCTGAACTGCAACACTTTCCTATATCTAGAATCTAGATACAGATAAATATTTGACTATGTACAGTAGGGAAACGAGACAGAAGCTGTAGATTCTACAGTCTATACTCTACAGTGTAGAATTTAGTTTTAGCTTTTCATGTGTAAATAGAGAATTTGTCCCAGCTTGTGTCTTTCTCCTTCTTTCTTCTTGTTCTTCTTCAGTGTATAATACAGGAACGATCTTGTCTTCTTGTATAAAAGACTATTAAATGAGAGACTGTGAAATGTCGGGTTTAAGCTTGCTGCCTGCCTGTTCTTTGGTTTAGTCTGCTTTGGTCTCGTTTCCCTAGTACATACAAAATACAGAATAAGGAATATAAGGACTACACAACACAGACAGAGCCAGAGACAGAGACACACGTACCCACTCTGTCTATTTGTCTGTGTGGTTTATCTCTGCACTAGGATAGGACGCTGCTACCGCTACTACTACTACTACTGCTTATGACTCAAGACTCGAGACTCGAGTTTCGAGCATGAACTCACACACTCTGCTCTCTAACAACACGACTCATGTTTGGCTTATGGCACCACTGAAAATTTCCGACCGACACATAAATGCATCTTCTTGTACTTCCAAACGCCAGATATACCTATTCCAAATTCCAAGCGCACAACATATTAGATCTATATGAATATTATGTATAGAGTACAGTACAGTAGCGAGTAGAGTAAACTCTCGCCCAGCTCCCTGTCATCTCCACGAAGGGATATTATGGCATTTTATAAAAAGTTACCCAACTCTGAAAACCTAGAGAGGATGACAAGTACATGTATGTAACAATGTGTGTACATTGTATAATGTACAGAGTGCAAACATACAAATATACAAACACAAACAAATATTTCCTTTGTTTGCCTCATATTTTCCGCAAATTATCACCAACTTCTCTATTCTCTTGTCTTATCAGATGTAATAATGAGTAACGAGAAGAGGCAATGATATTTTCCATCTAAATCTACATTCTACATTCTACATTCTCCAAATGTGTATGCACAGCGGAAATATCTGTGTGTACAATGCAATGAAATTTACAATGTATGTGGATACATGTACCGTGTGGAGTGTGGAGCGTGCAGGTGCATGTACAACGTACAATGTACACTACTGTGAACTGTACACATGTAGAGTGTAGACTCTACACTGTAGAGGGTAGAGTGTAGAGTCATAAAAATTAAAATTATCATGACTGTACATATGTGATCATGGCAATGAACCGATTAAACAGTTGAGCTGTTTTATACCATTAACTTCACCTCAATTTCTGCCACTTTGAATTAAATTGAAATTGATAAACTGTTGTAGCTTTTTGACATCAACCTGCAAAATTAAAAATGGTAGCCTCCAGGTATACGTATATCTGTATTTCAGTATCATTACATATCAGTATCAGCTTTAAATGCAACATGCTCAATGCTCAATGTTCAATGCTCAATGTTCGTCGTTCAAATGTGTACAGATGTATTTGCCTTTAATCATTTTTCAATGGGTTTTATATGAGCAGATGGTATCTGGCTCTGGTGTACGGTATACGTATACAGTATATAATACAGTTCACATGGATACTTGGATAATATTTGTAACGTGTTTGTGTGTGGCTTTGCAAAGTGTAAGAAAATTATTGTGAAAAAATGGTGAAGATGGGAAAACAAGTACAAAAACTTAAACTCTCTTTCATGCTACATTATCCATCGACATAGACATCGACATCACCATTGCCATAGTATGCCATAGTACACATCTATAATCTACAGACTTCTTCACTTGCTCTTTCAATACGCAATAGTGATGCTGCAGCCACTGGTGGCCCCAAAAAATGTTGGCTGTATCTACATTTATTTCCCACCACCCGCATAAATCGTCATTTTGCCATTAAACAGCCGCAACCTTAAAACCATACTCGTAAATCATAAAGTGGTTTTCCGTGCTGTAGAGTTTTGTGCAGAGATATTGTGTATGTATAATGTAGTCTGCAGCATGTAGAATGTAAAATGTAAAAAGACTCTTCACTGCTCTCTGCTCACTACTAACTGTTCCCGTACAAATGTATACAGTATAAAGGAAGCAGTTGTAATGCTATATGTCTATATGTACACACAAGCTAACATTAAATATCAACTACATGTGAGCGTTCCTACACTGTACATTGTACATTGCACATTTTACATACAAGTCCGCGAAGATGGATAATAGGAAAATATATGCTCTCTGATCTCGTCTGCTGCTGTTCTCTATCAAGGCGTAAATCATAAATTGTAAAGTGTTTTGCTATTCATAATTAATGTATGCGTGAGTACATGTTACACACTACACATTACACGTTACATATTACATATTAGATTATATGATGGTCAAGTCAAATCAAGTCAAGTCAAAACGAACCAACCAACCAGCTAACCAGCCACCCAACCAAACTAAACCAAACCAAACCGAACCAAGTCAATTCATGTCAAACTAAGACTTTGGTTTGGCTATTAGCCATTATTAAACAGAAGGAAAGAGCCTTTCAATGACAGAGACCAAATAGCTCAATAGTGAGTGACCGAGTGAGTCGGGTTAAATGAAATTGCATCGCATTGATTCTTTGATAAAGAGACACTTGATGTGAAACTTGCGTGTGGGCACTAGGCACTTGCTACCAGCGACTAGTCAGTAGCCAGCAGTCACTATCGCAATCTCCGCACAACCCGCACATGTGACATAAATACCAATGTCTAAAACCTAAACACCAGAAGTAACACACTCAATACACTGTGTAGAGATATGCTTACAATCGAAATTGGTACAATAAAACCTATCATTATACAATACAAGAAAATTTCTATCCTTGACTCCTCTAAACTCTAAACTCTAAGCTGTTTACTGTTTACTGTTTACAACTTATTTACGGCATATTTCTTTGCCTCGTTTTCAAAACAAAATATACTTGATCAGTGATCACTTGAAGACTTTCTTGTAAATAAACAATAACTTTTAGATTGTATGGTAGATGTTTGAATGATAATGACAAATGACAAGTTAACAGGACAAAAGCTCATTGATCATTGAACAATAAACACTAAACATTGATTTGGCAGTAAAGAACAACAGAACAGCCCTAATAATAGTAAGAATGTCGTAATAATCTAATTTTAGATCTTGAAGCTTGAAAATGTGTATTATTTTTAATACCAGCCACAAACTGGATCCTTGAAACTCCATGAATAGTTGTGTCTCATTACTTAATTCTAATAGTAGTAGCTACATAAGTGACCATCATCTATTATTATTTTATTACTTTATTCTACTTGCATTACTAATGCTCCAGTCTCCAGTTGCACTTTTGATCATGGGGACATCCAGATCTGTATTCATTATCCATGTTTCCATTCACAGATTGTACATTGTACATCGTACATTCTACAGTATTATCCTCTATTCTACGCATCCTGACAACAGGATGACGGTGGTGACAAACCACATACGAGTACACCCATTAAATTCAGTGCAGTAGAGGATAAAGCAGAAAAGTGTGTGAAAGTGTACGTACATTTCTGTAATGAAACATACAAATAGAACGGATTCAGATTTAGACTCAATACTCAATCTTCAATGTTCAACCATATTATGTACTGACAGCCGGCAGATTCTTTGCAAATTAAATTCATCCCAAATGTACATTGTTCAATATCTATCTTTGAATATGAAAGTCTACGTCACAGTTGTATCGTGTGTCATGTATCTTATCCAAAATACATTGTACACCATGCACCATACACCATACAACTATTTGATGATACATGTTAGTGTTACATCTAGTATCGTGTTGCAGTCTGCAGTCTTTAGTTTCTAGCCTCTATTCTATATTCTCTAGTCTTCAGTCCTCAATGGACCTGTAACTAATAAATGTGATGTGATGGTAAATGAGATATTGATATAGATATAGATACGCACTAACTTACTTATTCACTCTCCTGCAGTTAGCGCACACAAACAGATAAAACACATGAATAAATATACGAACCTACACAATTACTGAATATTCTATGCTCTATGCTCTATGCTCTACACTGTACACTGTACACTGTAAACTGTATACTGTATACTCCACATAGCATTTTGTATTGCATATTGCCAAGTGTATCTACTTTCGCCTTGTGCTGTTCAACCGTGACGAGAGAGAGACAGAAAACTCCAAACTCCAAACTCAAAGTAATATGCAGTAGCTTACATAGTTACATAAATGTACCTACAGGGTACACTCTACACTCTACACTCTACACACACACTGAGATATTTGTTCATAGAAAAACGTATTAACTGTAGCTAAATCACTCGTACGTTGTACAATGTACAATGTACAAAGTAGGAGCATGCTATCAGAATCTGAGGATTGCGTAAACATACCATGCATACTTGGCATAACAGCTTCAAGATACAAGATACAAAATACAAGATACATGCTCACGTTCCTTTTACACATAGAAAGAGAAGAGAAAAGATAAGCATCGCATTGCTGTATAGAGTATACAGTATACAGTGTTCTGTGTACATGTTGAGATGAGACGAGTTACTCTGACTTTAACTCTGACTCTAACGTAAGAGTTAAGTGAAATGGGAGGCTCTGAGCTTTTGTGGATTGCAACCTTGTTACGCTATTATTATTACACTGATGCTTCTGGGATTCTCATTCTACTCTTCATGCTCTCCCTCTCTATCTCTATCTGTGTATTTCTCTTAAATCCTTGTCCGCTCGCCACTATATCTATTATCTAATACAAATGTGCCTGTAGATTGTGCATTGTACATTGTACATGTATATATACCACAGAAACAGAATCAGTATCAGTATCAAAATTAGTATGAGTATACATACACATCTTGATCAAGAGTATCATGTCATTCATTGGATTTAATAGAATAAAATGGAATAGAATAAAATGGAATTGTACTTTAGCCTACAACCTACAGTCTACAGTCTACAAAATACCACAGATCGGCAGACATTGTACTAAATGGCTGGTCGTCGGTGTTAGTGGTAGTATTAGTGTTAGTGGTAGTGGACCGACCAGTGCTGGTCTTAAATATGTTTATAGAGATGTATCTATGCATTTATCTACTACCTACTACCTACGGTGTAGGTCCTATAGTGTATACACTCCATGTACATATGAATAGAAATGGCGAGAGAATGAGACGGAGAGAAAGAGAGTAACTTAATTGAGAGCAAACCTAATTAAAATCTGACAGTTTTCTGCTCCTCTTCCGGTCAACTCACCCGTCACCACCACAAAGTACAATATATAGAGTAGAGAGTATGTTTAGAGTGCAGGGTACAAAGGACACTAGACTCTGGATTCTAGATACTAGATCGAATTAGCTTACAAAATACAAACTACAAACTACAGACAGTCAACGACTAGTTTATGCATTCACTCGTATGTAAGATCCAACAATGCTTTAACGTTTAATATTATATGTATAATGTATAGTTTAGTATATTTTAGAGGAGCAGAGTACGGTGTACGGTGTACAGTGTACATTGTACATAGTACAGAGTAAACCCATGGAGGAAGGTCAGTATACTATAAAGAAAAGGAAGATGGAGAGTTTGATATAGAATAGAATACAGTAGAATGGAATAATAGAAAACAAATATGGATGTCTCTGTGCTCTGTGTGCTGTATTCAGACTTCTGTATTCTGTATTCTGTGTGCTGTAGCTTGGAGCCTGTGTGGTTTACTATGCACTGAATTTTGTCGTGCTACACTCAGTCTATCTATATCTGTAATACATTTATATGCATTGTAAATGCAGTATTCATTATATGTAGTATTGTATTGTGAAAAGGAGGCATTCCCCATTTTGTCATTATTTGTTACCATTATTTCTATTATGCAATAAATTGCTGGTTGTTGTTCTTCTTCTTCTCCTCCTCAACCGTCACATTTCCATTTACTTTTCATCTATTTATTTCGCTTTTTGGCGTTCGTACTTGGTATTTTGTGCTTCATATTTTATTACTTCTTCCATCCGTCAATATCAATAATCATAACTACTACAAAACTACCAAACTACAAAGACTACTTGAACTTTAATGATGACTGATCACTGTTGACTGGTGACTGAACGATGAGCAAGTAAAACCCCAATGCATTGTACGGAGCATAAAGGACAAAAATCAAATGAAATCTGAGAGTCTGGAATCTTGAATCTAGAATTTGTAAATTCTGCAAGATGAACAAACTCAGCGTCTCAATTCTCAATGTCAGTTTAAATTAGGAATCCGTACAATGTACAACATATACCATTTGCCGATACATTATGCAAATGTTCAGAGAGGAAATGAAATAAAATAAAGTGAAACTGTAGACAAAGAAAAACAATTTCAAATATGATAATGATTGTTGTTATTCAATGTCAAGCAAACCATCAAACGTAGATAGTAGATACTATATACGGATGCCATTCTCGTAACTCATAGTTCATAATGCTGAATGCATAAAAGAATAATCCAGTCTCTGCTAAAGATATTATTGTTTGATAATATCATGACTCTGCTATCTTCTGTGTTCTGTGCTATTCATATTATGCTTTATATGTTTTTTATCCTCGGCAAATGGGCAAATGGTATTCAATATGATATGGCGCGGTGCAATATGTTTCTTAATCTTTTTATTCTTTTGTTGATTATTTAACAGTTAGCTTTGATTATGGAAAACGGAAAAGCTATTCCAGCTTCATACGTCTTACATAATATTATTATTATTAATCATCTACCTTCTACCTGCACCATTTCAAATAGGTATTTAACATGTGCAGTGTGTAGTGTACAGTGTACACACACGTGACACAAAAAATAATTAGTTGTACACAGAATATGCTGTAAATAAAAGAGTTCAAGTTAAAAATGAGCAGAGCAGAGTGATATGCTCTAGTTTGTCTCAGAAATACTTTTCCCTGTACTCTGTACTCTGTACCCTGCAAATTGCAGAATAAACCAAGGAGCTATAGCAAAAGTTTGCACATTTCTGCTCGAGCATATTTAAATGCATATACGCCATTAGTAAGTGTTGACTGTGGGAGGAAAGGAAAAGGAATATCAATGTTTTTTGGATATCTCTAGTGAAATCGAATACATCATAAACTCTACACTCTATACTTTATCTTCTACGCTCTTCCCAATGCACAGTACAAACAAAGACGGAAATATTATTATGATTACGGATGGCTTACTGTTGTATTTCAAACATGGAAAATTTGTACATCATTACACGAGTTCACAGTATCACATGACAAAGTGATAGAAGTTGAGGTGGTAATGCGCCACGCCACGCATGACATGTTGTCTAGATTCTAGAGTCTACAGTCTACAGGCTAGAGGCTAGAGTAAAGAGTCTAGAGTAAAGAGAGTAGAGTGCAGAATGTAAAATGAATTTCCATTGCAAAGTTTTACATTCGCATGTCTCTACTATCTACGCGTTGGATGTGAATAAATGTGTCGTTGCGATTTCCTTCATACATCTATCTATATGTTTTTCTACGTAGGTATGAAAGGTGTTTTTGTCCTTCATCTGTGAGGTTTGCTTAAAATCTATAATACTTTCGAGTTACGTTTCTGCATAATGTAATTATTCACAGAAAAGAAAAGAAAATATCAATATTGTACATCATACACCATACACCATAGACTGCAGACTGTAGATTCTGTGTTGTCCACCTTATGCATTTGTTATTTGTTACTCAGTCTGACTCTCAACTATCAACTACTCTTTTTACATTTTCCACTATTTCACGTTTTGTTTCGCCTCCACATGTTCAATGTGCATTGTACGGTGTACAGTGTACATTTTATATGGATGCAATGAGCAATGAGATGCGATACGGTATGCGGTGCGTCGAGAATCGAGAAGCACCAGAAAACCAAAACCAAGAGACTAGAGTGTAGAGTGTAGAGAGTCGAGAGTAGAGAGTGGCAGTGGCTCTGAGACCAAATCCAATTATTGCATCCAGCTCTAACACTGAACACTGAACAGTGAATTGCGAAAGATCAATACCTACCTCGCCACATTTTCACGTTCCAATGCTGTTATAAGCTGTATATCTTCATTCTAGATTGTACAATATTCCTGTATAATGTATAAATATGCTTGTAGATTGTACGTGTACATGTACATTGGGATATAGTATATAGGTATAGCAGATGTATAGATGTATTCAGCAAGGAAGAATACCCACTACGGTACCTACTTTTCTCTAAGCTCTCCCTGATATCTACTACACAAGTATCCCATCCACTATGCACAAACACACAAAACACATTTACAGTCGCACTCACGTAGGCGAACGAACGAGTGAGAGAGCGAGCGAGCGAGCTACACTTTTCCATTTCCATTATGTTTCACTACTAAAGCCTCACGCTCCTAAACATTTATAACCTTACACAAACTCAGGATTGGCTTTAGCTCTGACTCTGACTCTGGTTCTGGTTCTAGGTCTAGTGCTGGCTTTGGATTTGGCTTTGGCTTTAGCGTTGACTTTGACTTTGTGTTTGGATTCAACTATCTCCTCCATCTAAACAACTTGCCTTTATACAAAGTACACCGTATTTCTTCTCAAACTTATAATCTTCCCATTTACTACCAAGAAAAATAAAGGCAACAAAGCAATTCTGCTAGTACATGTACACTTAAATATTGTGGTACATTTCCATAATCCCCATTGAAATTGAAATGGGGATTTACATTTTCTATTTCATAACTTTCTTCCACATTCTACATTATACAGTTTCCCTGTAATTGTAATTTTTATTGTTTTATTAACTAAAGGACTGCAGACTGCTCAGTGAACATTGAATTCTTAATACTGGATACTGAATAGTGAATAGTGAATCAAGTAGATATTAGATAGACTGAAAAGGATAGCTTGTTATTAAATTAATATTCATTCTCTCTAGATTCTAGATTCTAGTCTCTAGACTATAGACATACACTGTACGGTAGATTGGTAGATTTTCAAATATTATTTTTCAGTAGAAACGTACAATTATTTTTTTCATTCCTCACTGCTCTTCAAAATGTAGTTGTAGATGAATTCAATGATTTAATGCATTGGAATTGAATTGAGTCAAGTGCAGTGTAGTGCAGTGCAATTGAATATGGAGTCAGATGGATGATGGATAATGGGTAATAAGAATAGGTCCCGCAGCGTACTGGTGTATCAAAAATTGACGTCCTTGGGCAGAAGGATGCCTTCCATTAGCTTTCACTCGGCCACACACTACACGTTACTTTTGCACTTACACACACATGTCTGACTCTTTAACTGAAATTACTACTTATATTATTTTTTCCTTTCATTATTTATTACAATTTTAATGCTATGAAAATAATATAAAATATAAAATACAGTAGTAAAATTGTAATACAATTCCATATTCCATGCTGAATGAGGAATTAAACCATGAACAAAAATAATATTTTATTTTTCTTGCGCTGTTGTGTTTGTGATTATTGATTATTTGTTTAGCTTCGTAAAGATCACAGAGCAATTAGCTTGAAAAAGATCCTCATTAGTAAATAAATGATAAATGTTTTGTTGCATGTTCCTTTTGTATTTATTTATAAGAATACAGATATGTACAGTGAAACTTAATGACTAGTGAGGTCGCAAATCAGATTTAAATAGTGTACAGATTTTTCAGGCTACATTTTCCTTCATCTCCTTTGTACTACATACTAACTGCTAAAAGTTAGGGCTATTTAATATGTAAATGATAGGTAAATTTATTACAGCTTTGACTGTGACAGACAAACGATGAAATCTATGAAATTTACTTTGCTTTTGTAAAAATTTTGCATAAGCTCAATTCTCAATCCTCAATACAAATGGTCAATAACAATGGGTAGCGTTTTTTATTGACACTAGAAACTAGACACATTAAATTTTTACCAGAAGTGGACGACCAATGACCAGAGCCGGAATCGTAAACTTGATTTTCTCTTCACATTTTTCAGTCAAAAAGGGAAAGAGGAGTAAGAGAAGGTGTGAAAGTGATGTAGTTTTCAAGCTATATGAAAGAAAATGTAGATTTTCTTGTGGGCTTCAACTCTTTGCTGGAGAAGATAACTTGGGAAAATTCCTGGATACACTTGGCTTGCCACGGCATGATTTGGTTTGGCATGAGTTGGCTTGGTTCTACTTTAGTGACTCATGACACGACTTATGACTTATGAGTGTGTCTAATACCTTGTCTTATCGGGTGTTTATCTTATCCTTCAGTCCTTTTAATCCCCTTGAACTGCAGCCATCAACTCTCACCCACAATGAGGAAAACTTCCAATTCCAAAATTCCAAAATTCGAGCAAAGATGATTCACGTGAACAACGGAGTTGCTCAAGTTGGTTCAGCTACCACTGTATCGGATCCGGAATTCAAGGACATTGTTCATAGCCCTCCATTTTCATTTAGTAAAGAACAGTTTTCAATATTGATGTCCATATCCATATCTATACCTATCTGGATAAGTTTATTTTCCAAATATATGAAAGATTGACATTGGAAAGTTGACAGTTGGCAGTTGGCACTAATGCGAAGCCGTAATGACGACAGTAAAATCCCCGAAAAGTAGATTCTACATTCTACAGTCTAGATAAGACGGCAATGCTGCGATGAAAATAAAATTATTGAGTGAGAGGAGTATTTTTTACTGTGAATTTATTTCCAAAATGCTGCATAGGAATCGACGAAACTACGTAGACGAAAAGTATAAAATGGAACGCGACGACAGTGCGATGACGTTTTTCTCAATCCCATCTCATCTCATGTCTTCTACCTTCCTACCTTCCTTCTGGTCTGTTTCTGTGTGTTGTGAGTTGTGTCTTGTGTAACCGTAAATCATGATAACAAAGATGAACATAAACAAGCACTTGTAGTAATTGACCGTTTTAAGTGTTCACTGTACACTGTACACGCGGAGGAACTGGGAAACGTCGTGTCACGTCGTTTTACGTTTTATGGTATGCATCAACTCAGTGCAAACGCTTAAATTCAGTGTGTAATGGACATTACACCCTGACGTAGACAGTCTAGAATCTACAGTCTACAGTCTACAGAAAGCAGAAGCGTACCAAAAAAACCTGGACACATTTGAACCCATTTCATTGAAGCCTATTACAGCACAGAGTTAAACATATTCAAAATCCAGAGATGCAAGGAAATGCAATTTCTTTTAAAAATCCATTTTGCTAAATCGTGAAAGGTCTGCTAAGCAAAACGGCGTGTTTTCAAGATGTGCGTAGAATGTACAATGTACACTCTACACAGTACACACTACCAGGCTTGGCATATTTTTTCCACAGATCGAGCACCTACGTACTACGTACAATTTGAAAGTTTGTAAATACGCATACTCAATTACATGCAGTACAAATACATCAAATAATAAATAAGTCGTGTGTAAAATTATTACCTGGAGTACGAATCACAAATGTGCTTACAATTTCATATCGGGTATTCTATCTTTTATCTTTTACTGTTTATTTACTGCAAATCCCATTGTGAATGATCCAATATAGAGATTCTCTCCTTCCTACTTCCTCCTACCTATACACATTGCACATACTTGGTTTATGCGTTTCAATCTGACTGCTTTTCCCTTTTCTTCTATTGCCCATTCAAGCTGTTCAATACCCTCTGCTCTCTATTCTCGACTCTCGACTCCCTTGCTTCAATATTGCCCCTCTTCACCATGTATTACGTATGCGTGGCTCTGACACGAGTCTAACTGCGTCTTTGTGTCCTGCATTAAATACTTTTACGTATACGTCATCCCTTCCAGCTTTAAACTTGTATTCGTATTCGTATTCACAGTTAACAGCTCATGGAGGACGGTGAATACACAAATTGAAGATGGAACATGGAGTTAATCTAAAAAGCTTCTATGTATTCCCTTATTTGCACTGTGTATACTGTAGACTGTAGCTGTAGAGAGTAGACTGTAGATTGATATTGAGGTTGAGACGGAGGACGGACTTATACTACGCGCATAAAATATTCCGTCTGTTTCTGTTTTCTTTGCCTTTCTACGCCAACCAGTGCAGTACAGTGATGAGGTTTCAATGACAACGATACTTCGATATGATAATGAAAGAACCTATATATTGTACAACAAGAATTGTCATTAACCAATTGAATTGTATAAGTATTATTAGAAAAGAAGTTTCTGTCTATTTTCGTTCCTATCTAGAATAATACTTTTCTTATATAAACATCCGCCATGTCCCATGGTTATTTGTATATTGATTATTGATATCTAGAATATAATGCTGTGTGGGGCATGTTAAGACCAAATTAGATTTGATAAAAAACTTTTATAAGGATCCTAAAAATTGTTGTACGAATGAAAAGCATTTAAAACACTTTTTTTGTATAATAAAACATTTAAATCGTCCAATGGAGATGTTCTAAAAACTGGGGATTTTTGTTGTATGGCCTCATCACAATATTTTGAAAAGTATGAGGACGGAAAAATCAGAAACACAAAAATATTTGCAAAAGTATGAAGCTGAAAGCTTTAAAAATGTGGTTGTTGGACTGTAGAACGTAGAATGTAGAGTAGGGAAAAATAAACTAAAAAGGAAGGGAAAAGAGGAAGAGAGAATTTGCTGCCAGTAAAATATACTGCAAACTACAAACTAGCAACCTACAACTTGTAACTTAAACAACACTTGCTCCAAAGTCCAAAGTCCAAACTACAATCCACATCCAATCTCAATTCCAATTCTAACAACTCCACTTTCCTCCGACTATCACTGTAAAACTGCACTCTTCTATCCTCTTCTCTTCTTCTCTTCTTCTTCTGTAAGCTCTGTGTAAAGGTACAAATGCTTCAGAGTAAATACATAAAATAGAAGAGAAAGAGAGAAGAAAAGAGCCAGAACCAGAGCCGAAGCAGGAGAACGGAGAACAGTGAGTATTAGAAGTGTTCAGAGCAATTTAGTTAAGATGAAGGATGAGAGAGAAAGAGGAAAGGAGAGAAAGAGAGTCAGAGATAGAGACAGAGACAGACAAGACAATCTAACTAAAAGGCTGTTTCTATTAAGTCTACCACACCACACCATACCACACAAGTACATTGCACAGCACATTAAACATATAACATACAGTATACCACGGCTACAAACTACAGACTGAAGACTACAGACAAACCGAGGATCTGTCTAGGAGAAACAAGGAGCAAAGGAGAGATAGGATATGACAAAAGAAGAGACAAATATTTTGATCAACATTTCCTCCTGTCACCTTTACACCAATTTCAAATCCACGGCTAAAAACCTTCCTGCCCGTCCACATTCAGATCCAGATCCAGACTTCAGACTAAGCCAGACTAAAATTGTACCATAACTATAACATTATCAGTAAAACTTTGACATAACCACAGTGATGACTACTTAAACGTCTCGAGCCTCAACTCTCAAGTCTCAAGGCTCAAGTATAGGACATAGAATATACGTCCAAACCAGCCACACACAGACTTATTTACTATATTAAGTTTTATTATCATTATTATTATTATTATTATTATTAGTCTTCTCTTTTATTATGTACTATTCCATTTCTTTCTTTACATCAAAAGTTTGGCGTTTAGAATTCAGAGTTTGGAAAAACTCTTGTGTCTTTCATCTCAGGTCTCAGCCTTTCCTTTTTTTATTATATTATGCAGTAAAATGTGCAGTTATACACAAACAGAAAATATTCCACTGTAAATCCGTCGTACAGTAAACGTGTAACCAAAATTAATTTTACATCTGTGTCTGAAAAAATAAGAAAAATAAAATATGTAGATGCAACAAGGATGTACAATGTACAATGTACATTATACATACAACGATTGAATAGTACCATCAAATAATCTCAATAGTAAATCTCCCAGTTTGTGTAGACTGTAGACTGTAGACATTTTTTTTACTTTCCATTGCTTTGCTTACTTTTCCTTCAGTTTGGAATTTAGATTTCTTTCATCTTGTCAGTTCTCGTCCTCCTTTTATATTTATATTCAATGTTCAATGTTCAGTGTTCAATGTACATGTACACACTAAATAACTTTTAGACTATAAACTGTATAGTATACAGTATACCCAACTGTATACTGTATAGTCTACAGTTTACAGTCTACCGTATAGGTTCTTTGATGGGAATCGACATGGAGTAAATTAAAACAGATACCAAATCTACCGCTACAATATCAAAGTCAACAGCTCAAAAACTCTGATTCAAGTCTCAAAAACTCGAGTAAAAAGTTGAAACTCAAAAGTGGAAACGAGAAAACTCCTATTATGGCTCTTTTTGTATGTGCATAATGTGACAATCTATATGTGTTTACTGAACATTGTACTTTGTGCACTGTACACTGTACATTTAAATTTTGTACACTTTCACATGTAAAACAACTTGAGAAATTGGAATGGTTGTAGTTTTGTAAGTTGAATCTTTAGATGTACCATATTCCATTTGAATTCTACAGTATACGGTATAAAGTATAAAGTATAAATCTAAGATGTGCTGTGTGCAAAATCCAAAATAAAACAAACTTCTTCCTCTTCTTCTTCCTCTCTCCAACTTTATCTCGTTCCCCAAGGAATGAATTCCAAATTCCTCAAAGTTTTGACGTATCACTTGGACTAACCATGCCGGTTGTAATATCCTACACAGTACGCAGTACATGACGAACAGTACAGAATGTACAATGTACAAACAGTATTTCAGAGGATTTTTGAGTAGAGTTCAAGATTCAACTGACTGAAACTAAAAGTTTTTAGATTCCTGAGCATTAACCTAAACCTGCATATTGTATATGCCTTGATTTTGGATCTTGGATTTTGGACTTTTTCAAGGATTTCCCATCCAAAATGTACCCAGAATCTTAGATATATGGTTCTGGGTGCATAGAAAAATTTAACCACATTCTATATCATACTCTCTATACTCTATACCAAGTTTATAACCAGCTGTGTCTTGTGTTTTGTGTTTTGTGCCTTGTATAAGTTTGTATGGCCTGTGTATTACATGTATATTAAAAAACAAAATTCAATGTGATTTGGAATCACTATAAAAAGTCAGAAACTGAATGTTGATGTGAACGTGAAATGGAATGTAAATCTGAGAATAAACTCTAAATACATACAGTGAACCAAAATTAAGTTTGAAGGTTACAAGAAATTGTAAGTTGAAGACAGACACACGTATAAAGGCGCATACATGTATTTCGATTAGAAACATGCATAATGTATTACACATAAAATAAATGTACACATGAAAAATGAAAATAGAGCAGCATTTGCAAACACACATGGTATACACACTACACACACAGATAGCTCTACAAAATTGAAACACAAGGCGTAGAATGTAGAATGTATGATGTAAAGCACGTGGAAAGATGGAGCGTATGCAAATACATTTCTATGCTTATACTCAAGTTTTACGTAGTCAATGCTCAATACTCAATCCTCAATGCTCAATACCCAATATTACATTCCAAAATCCCAGAATAAATGTAGTTTGAATGGAAGGAAAAAGGAAAAAAAGAAAAAAGACGCAGGTTTCTCGTACTTTTCTTTTTGGACTTTGGCAAGGAAAACATCAACATCTGTGTTAAAAGTAGAAGTAAAGAAGAAGAAGGAGAAGAGAAAAACACAACACGGAACATACAAGAGTCGGTTGTACTTGTACTTGTACAAAAGATATTCAATGTTCAATGCAATGTGAGCAAAGGAATGTCCATGTACATTGTACATCTGCCTTCTGTGTTTTGACTTTATGCTTAACATGTGATGCAATACGCTGATGTCGAATGTCGAATGTCGATATGATAAGATACGATGGCGTACGATGCAAAGTGATGTTATGTGATGGGAGATGGGATACGATGTCATGACGTGGAAAAACCCTCTCAATCCAATCTCATCCTCATCGATGCTACGCTATTTCTTGGCTTGCCTTGCTCTAACAAGGCAAGGCAAGGCACTGTATGAAATGCAATTCAAATTCAAATCCGAATCGAAGAAAAACCGGTGACATCACGTAAAAATCTATCCATATATCCATCATTCCTTCTCCAGTTTTAAGCGTAAAACGTAATATACATGTAAAATGTACAATGGATATTTCATACTTTGTGTAGGTGGTATTTTGTTTTGTTTTGTTTTCCTATTTTCTCTGATTATGTAACTTTATTCAACTCAAGTGTACATTGTGTAATGTGTAGTGTGCTGTGTGTAGTTGTTTTTGTTTGTTTTTAAGGGCATAAAACGGATCTTTCTATACGAATAAGCAAAAATGATTTTGATTATATTACAATATTATGAAGTGTGATCGTATAAATATTGTACATCGTACGCTAAGAGGGAAATGGCTCAAAAACTACTACGAAGTAAAAAAAACATTCCATATTACGAGTCGTAAGTATAAAATAAAGGCAAAGCAGAGGAATGCATTATAAAATCTAGAACCTAGGCATAGGTGGGAATAAGATCCTTTGTTTTGACTTGCCACATGCGCTTACGCACGTAAGAGACGAATGAAGCTTTGAGGAATGAGGAATGAATGAGTCTATTTCATTTCATTTGGTTTCGTTTCATTTCATTTCCTTTCATTTGGAGTCAAGCCTAGGCGGAGTCCTCTCACAATATCAGAATAAATAACTTTAGTCGATAACAAAATAAGAAAGATTCTTTTGCACTGTACAGTACAGTGTACATTGCACATTGTGTACTTGTTCTGTTGTAAATTATATGCAGAATACAGGTTTTGGTTTGTACTTACTTTGGTCTTTGGTACTATGGTACATTTAACATATTGGTTTTTAGCATCAAGGATCGAGCAAGAAAAACTGAGTAGGTGTAGAGTGTAGAGTGTAGAAAGAACAACGTAGACACATACACACACAGAGAATGTACATAGAAAAATAGAGAGAGAGAGAGTGCACGGCCGCTGACTTTTCTTCCCATTTCCCATCAAATAATCTACTTGGGTGTACTTATGCATCAGTTAATAGGTACGCGGTAGGTATTGAGTTTGGAGTTTGGAGTCGTTTCTATTCAGACACAATGGCGCTCACGTTTAGAAACTCGGAACAGCAGAAAACACAATAAAAGTAAATGGTCTGACTGGTGAGTGAATTCCGGACGAAAATTTCACATATTCGTAATAGAATAATTGGTTAATTTGTGAGCAAGTGCTCGATGCTCAGTTATGAATTTAGAAGCTTAAAGGTTAAATGCATACATATACGGATTATAGATAGTTCTGTTCAGAACCAAGCAACACCATTATTCTAACATATTTATTACGTCTTCCATGATATCCATATTCTTGTAGCATTTAAAATCAACACTATAATTTTTTATATTTTATGCAATACCAAACCATGGAAAAACGGGCAATGGACAATAGCAGTGTATTTTACCTTACACTTAAATACACAAAATTAATAAATACAGACAAAGAACAAAGGATAAGTTCATTGATCATAAAGTTGACCTTTTATTTTTACTCGCGTAGTTGCTGATGTTACTTGATGTAGTTTGCACACATCACACTTAAAAAACTGCCAAATTCAAGTCCAATAAGCTAACAAGTGATAGTAAATACGTACACCGTACAAACATAGATCCATTATACATATGTACATGAATCATTAGTGATAAACGGAAAGTCGAAAGTCGTAGTCAAGATTCAAGATTCAAGACAAAAAGTACGACATAAGACATACTAGTAACTAAGTCACTTGTATGGTACCGTCTTCTACTATGTTTGCTCATGCACACACGTTTTCTCACCTCCACGTCACAAACAATGTACAGTGTACAGTGTACAGTGTAGAATTTTCAATGTAGAATGTCTATTTATAGTTGGTCCTTTGTCGCTTCTTTTTCAAACTCGATATCTCCTCTCATCTCAGAAAGGAAGGATGGAGGAGAAGAATAACAATAACAAAAAATATTATTCAATCATTGATTGAGAAATCTGTCGCATCTTGTACCTTGTAAATAAAGTGTAGTGCTGTTGTAGTGCACAACATGTAGTATTTTTAGCATGCTTAATTTGATTTATTGTTTAATCTTATCTACTCATTTCGACATCGCATGAACAAAAATAAGAGAAAAGAAAAACAAGAGTAGCTATTAATATTATCTGTACGTACACTATGTACATGTCTGTATATGTATGTACATTGTACATGTATGTTGCTCATGTTATTGTCTCATGGTCAAAAACATAGCTATTAAGTAATCTTCCTTTTATTTTTATCCCTGTACTAAACACTGAACATCACACATGCTATATGTAATAAATGTTTGTATTTACAAACTACAAACTAATCGATATTTAATATTATATAAACGGTAAAAAATGATCAATAAAACAACAAAAAGTTAATTTGGAATTGAAAAGGCACACTCTTAAACTCAATGACTCTAGAATCTAGAATCGAGAACGCAACAACTCAAGAACCTGATCAATCTGATTGATTTGCGGCTATAATAGTAAGTAGTGACGAAAAATGTCAAAGCAAATGTTTAAACCTATTTTAAAAATTTCCTCGTCTCATCGTCTAAAATGATTGTGATTTCATCAAAATACGGATACACAAATATGATTTATTTCACTGTCATGAGTTTTGAGTTTGGAATTTGGAATTTGGAAAGTGAAATACATGTATTTTTATACGCAGATATCTGTACTTGTGCTCTCAAGTGTAGCTTCATTTTTATGATTTATTATTCATGTCGTATAAACATTGATATTCCATTACAAGAGAGTGGGACACAGAGCAGAAAAACACACAAGAGATAATGGGGAAAAATAATAATGTAAAGTAATGAAAGGGTACAGGAGTTAAATACAAATACAAATACAAGAACAACTGGAACTGGAACTACAAGTACAAAGCAAGCAGAAAAGCGCAAATGCACGTATGAAATAATGTAAAATTCATGGATGAAGTGTAGAGTCTAGATTGTAGATGTAAGCTGAAAGCACAGCAGCGAACATTTATCACTCCTTGTTTTATTCAACATTGAGTTTATTATTGATTTACTTTTTGGAGCTTTCTTTTAGTTGTGTGGTCGTGGTCGTGGCGATAGTGGTATTTGTATTTGTAGTTGTAGTTGTATTGATAGTGTTCCTTGTTCGTCCATCTTTCTCTTACTCGGAGTGGAAAAGTCGCTGGAATCCTTGAAATTTGAAATGTTTGTACAGTTTTACATTTTTATGTACTTTGCCCAGATATTTTACGTTTCTTTCTGCATGTGTGGGTTGTAGATTGCACATTCTAGTATACTGTGCAATACTCAGTACTGTTTCAATAATTTTCAAGTCTTTTGATAAATGAATTGTTCACTCGTTATTTCCTTGCTTTTTTTTCCTTTCTCCTTTCAATCATTTGATCACTTGATTACTTAGTGGTTGATGGCTGATGGTCCTTGATCCGTTGTAGATTGTAGATAAACGTAAGATAGAAGAATTATGCACATGGTGATACAAATTCGTAGATAGATACTTTACAGTGTACAGTTTATGATAACTTTTGTAAATTTTACTACATGGATAATTCCAAGCTCCAAGCTCCAAGCTCCAAGCCCAGCCAGCTTCATTTAACACGTATTCATGAATTCACGTATTTGTGTATTAATGTATTTATTAAGGTACATGGGGACACACTCAATTTAATTTAATATTTGTGAGGTCTTCTTCTGCATATTCATGAGTGTATCGTATCCTACCGTGTCTATGTGCATTGTACATGTATAGTTTTTACAGACAGTAGCTTAATGAGATACAGGCTGCAAACTACAAACTACAAACTATACAGACTAGAGACTACAGACTAGCATATGCTAATAGAGGCGAGGAAGAGGAGAAGAAAAAAAATTAATATGTTAAACGAATCACTTGAGCCGCATGTTGAAATATGTAGAATGTAGAATGTAGAATATAGAATGTAGAGTTGCCAAATTTATACATTTATACATTTGCAAACCCTCCTGATCACATGTAGTCACTCTGACTTGATTTGATATGGCTTCTATGGCCTTTTCTTCTGGTTCTGGTTTAGTAGACCCGTATTTAGATCTGTGTGTAATGTTGACTTGCCAATTGACAATTGACAATACTGACAATGACATTTCCCCTCTCCTCTGTGTGGATTCTAGATTCTAGACTCTAGATTCTAGATGTTTACAATATGCACAATGTAAAAGTAGAAAGGAAGCATTTCGTTTTCTTCATCTCGTTTCTTGTGTGAGGAAGAGTAAAGAGTGTGAGCGTGGAGTATTCAATGTTTCCGTTATACTCCCAGTCAATTCTCAATTCTCAATGCTCAATTCTCAATGCTCAATCCTCAGTCAGTCTGCCAAGCAGAGAAAAATAGAAGAGAGACGTAGCTTCATTGCTTATTGTTAGCGTGACGTGGTGAACCATGGAACCATGGAATAATATAAAAACACATAATGCGTACAAAAAATACAACTCAAACCAGATACATGTAAATACCTTCATTCCACACATACGAATAGAAATAGGAATAGGAATAAATCTACAATCTTGAACATTGTATCTTGTACACTGTATATTGTACAGTAGAGATCCTCAAAAAAACACGTTTTGAGAAAATTTAAGTCAGCACCCCGTCATATCGTTCCTTTTACTGTAAAAAACAACCCCTGAAAATTTCAGTTAATTAACTTGAAGTTTGAGGTCGCGCAAGGTCACCAAAGTTCACCATGTATTTTAAATGAGAGAAAACTCAAAAATCATGCATGATGTGGGTGGGGAGAAAAGGGGAGGAGGGAGAATTTTTTTGATAATCCTGACAAAGTTGCTCTAACTCACTAACAAATCGTGCCAAAGGAAAACATTCCAAAAAAAATTCCTTCCCGGTTTTATAATGGGTCCAAAACCTTAGAAAATGGAGAAAACTAAGAAAAATCGGGGTTTTCGACCCCTTAGAAAACTTTGAAGGAATTTTTTTGGAATTTTTTCCTTTGGCACGATTTGTTAGTGGGTTAGAGCAACTTTGTCAGGATTATCAAAAGAATTTTACCTCCTCCTTTTTTCTCCCCACCCACATCATGCCTGATTTTTGAGTGAAAGCTAATTTAAAATACATGGTGAACTTTGGCGACCTTGGATGGACCTCTAAACGTAAACCAAATGGACTGAAATTTTCAGAGGTTGTTTTTTACACCATAAGGAACGATATAACGGGGTAAGACTTTAACTTTTAAAACTTTTAAAACATTTGTATATTTTGACGGACCTAGTGTACATATAGCTAAAATTAGAAAGTAAAATTTTGAGAGACTTTTAGAGAAAAATTTGAGAGGTTTGAAAGAGAAGCTAGGCTTTCACGCCTCCCAAAGTAGACATCTGTACGGTTCCGAATTTGAGAACTGTAGAACCGGTTGAAATTTTTTTTAGAACCGTTCAGAACCGTGGTTTCGGTTCTCAACGGTTCTACAATTTTCCAAACACATGGACAAAAACTGGCATTTTCGTGGCTCAAATTATAATGTTTACTTAACCACCCAAAACCGTTTGGAACCGTGGAACCGTTCAAAAAGTGGACGGTTCTTTGACCCAGAGGTCAAGATCGGTCCACATTTGTGGTTAAACATGTCTAAAACCCGACTTTGACCAAACTGTTCTGGAACCGCTCCTAAAGAACCCATGTTCAGTTAGAATAGCGGTTCTCGAGAAAAGTGCAGACCTCTATCTCAAAAAGCAAAAAGAAAGATGTCTTTTGATTCCAATGAGAAATAAAGATTAGAGAAATGGAGCAAGGGATAAAAATCATTTATGTAGTGATAGTTATAGATTCTTGGTACTTTGCTGTGCTTGTGTAACTTTTATAGTTTAGCAAAATTCAAATTTCAATAATGAGTATTAATTTTATATACACTGTATACTGAGTAATACTCACACAAGTACACATGAAATAGTCAATAGACATAGTATTGACTACATGACGCCAGGATCACCATTTTAAATTTATACTCAATCAAGATTATGCTGTTAAAGGACGGTGTGTAGGCATAATTCAATATTTATACTGTTCAAAATTATGATTATAAAGTACAGTTCACAGGTAACAGTCTATAGCCTATGCGTAGATATATATATACTGGAGTTGGTCTGTTTTACTCTTCCATTCTTATTGTTTTCCGCCACATGGTATTCTATCAAGTATGATACGTAACTTTTACAATATAATCCAACTAAACTGTCAACTTATTTCAAATTACCTGGTTACCAGTACATCAAAATAAAACTTAAACATAGAAGATGTACATTTTAAACGTATTCCTGTGCTCATTCATTCAGTGCAAATCAATATGTAGTAGTATTTACTTTTACAACTTTTTCTACTTCTGTCTGTACTCTGGATTCTGGATGATGGATGTAGTGAGTAAACTGGACAGCACAGAGACTGTATGAAAAATCTGCGTACAAAATTGGGCATTATGCAAAGAATCATAATGAACCACAAAGGATACAAAAGACAAAGTTCCATAATATACTATACACAAGCTACATGAATTATATACTCGTAAACTCATACTAGTAAATATACTTCATGTCACAAGCTGAGTCTCAATTCTAAATCCACATGTAAAAGGATACGCAGTTTGTTGTGTGTTTACACATTTCTCCAAACTGCAGTTATTCATTCATTCATGCAGTTTTATTTTCACATTTTGTGTTGGGAAAAAGACCGAGGAAACAAACAGGTTTTGACGTGTTTGATGGTGAAAACGAGTGTAATTTTTATTCCCTTGAAACTGTCTAATTTATCACAAATCGTAGTCAAATTATTTTTTACCAATCCGTAATCAGTACTTTTTCCTGAAAATTTTCAGTAGTCTACACTTTTGTATTATATCTATAATATAGAAACATTCATTGATTCGCTTTTTCCAGTTGTCCAGTTCTCCCATCGAGTCATTCGCGGTTGACTTTATCATTAGGGTGGTTCCATTGCATGGTTCCAAAAAGACAAAAGGACAAAGAAAATTCTATGTAAGTTAAAAGTTGTGAAGAACAGAGGAAGAAGGGTCACCAAAAGTTTTGAGGACTCCAGGTCAAGATGTTTGATGAATAAAAAATAAAAATGACTTAGTTTTCAATAACTTTTTACACTTTCGAGATTAGAGAACCACCCTATCATATTATTATATGTATACATACATATATGTACATATTGGAATTTTCATTTGAATCTATTCTTCAAAAAAACATAACATTTTGGTTTGGGCTAAACCGTACACTAAAAGTTAATTATTTATAGAAGCTATACTACGTTACAATTTACAAAGCACAGAATACAATAATATAGTGTGTGAAATATAGAAAATAGTTAACGTGGTCTCTAATTGGGTGTACGAGTTTAAATAATAAAAATAACCTTACAATTACGCCCAACAGCTAAATGTATAGTTCTTTTTAAAAGGATTTTGATTAATAACATTAAGTGATTTATTTTTAACTTGGATGGAGATTTGGAGAAGATCAAAAAAACACCCCTATTCCAGCAAAGTTTAATATCACAGTGTATAATATATTATTATATTGAAGATTGAAGACCAAAAAACTTGGAAAATAAGATTTAACCAATAATTTAATTTCAATTATATTATACTATATTATTACTTACTACTATTTTGCTTTTCAGTATATCATTAATTATAATCTTTTTTAAAACACAAAAGGTACAAAACAAAAGAATCTCGTTAAAATGGACATTTAAGTTTAAGTTGACGTATAAAGTGGATAGTATCAAAATGAATAATGAATCAGAAGATTTCACAGTCCGTTTTTAATAACAATCAGATTATATTGTCCTGTAACCTGTAACCTGTCCATTATCATTACTAATGAAAATGTAATGACTAACATTTGACAATCTTTCTGGGAATTTGTTGTTGACCAGACACAAAACATAAAAATAATATACATAATAATATATTTACTCATATTCTATTATATTCTATTATATTATACATATAAATTTCAGTGTGTATATATCCCAAAAAAGAACTGTCAGCAAAAGTTGAAAATGTTAGAAGAACTCTAACAAAAATATCTTATCGTGTCACACGAATTATAAATATAGAATATAGACTACATATATATACATATTATGCATTAATGTTACATTATAAATAACTAGATCACTTGTTATTTACATAGAAAATTCTTGTAAATTATAAATCTAAAGAATCATATACAACATACATTTATAAATGTTACACAACAGTTGGGTTTTAAACCTAAAATATTTGTGATGAACACAGAGCCAATTTACAACTTAATACTTTTGGTGACATAGTTTATTATTTAATTATCAAGCAATAGTACACACACATACGCTATAAAGGTTAAACGTGAATGTCCAAAGTGTAAAATATATTTTATAGTAGTACTGAACATTATTTTAGAAACATAGTAAATTACAAAATACAATGGATGAACCAAATCCATTTGCACCAAGAGTCGTTAAAATTTACAAAAGTGAAACTGGTTTTGGATTCAATGTGAGAGGTCAAGTAAGTGAAGGTGGACAACTAAGGAGCATCAACGGGGAATTGTATGCTCCACTTCAACATGTCAGTGCGGTTTTAGAAAAAGGTAAAAGTAATATGAATACTATACCAAAACATAACGTAGAATATACTGATAAACAATTTTATTAACTAACTATTTGTATATATTCTTTATTTCATTTAGGAGCTGCTGAAAAGGCTGGGATACATAAGGGTGATCGAATTTTAGAAGTGTAAGTGTAGTTAATACATATATATTAACATAGCTCTACCGTTAATTTTTAATTGCAAATTCATTTACTAATTATTATCATTACAAAAACTATTACGTACTATTAAACTTAAGAATGCACATGTCATCAACATTTTATTTCTATTACCTAATACATCATGTATATTGTTTCTGTAGAAATGGAACCAATGTTGAAGGGGCTACACATAGACAAGTAGTAGATTTAATCAAATCTGGTGGTGATGTCTTAACTCTAACTGTTATATCTGTCTCTGCTCAAGTGAGTACACACATTTGTGTTTTTATCTATTCAGAAAGGAGATGTTTTATAGTATATTTTGTACACTGTTTAAAATATAGAAGAGTTGCTGTTTGGAAAAAAGTAACGTGTCACTTCTCCAAACACCAACTCAAATAATTCTACTATAATAATTAATAATGTATATATTCTTGACATGTACCTATTTAATTTAATTTCTTAAATATGGACTCATTCTGTGTTTTTGTAGGAAGCAGAAAGGCTTGAACCAAATGAGGAGACAACAAACTTCCCCTCATATGATTACAGTGAGAAACGCTCTCTGCCAATCTCAATACCCGACTATCAATACAAATATAATGATAAGACTGGTGAACGCTATGTCGTCTACAATATTTATATGGCTGGACGTCATCTTTGTTCCCGTCGATATAAAGAATTTACAGTTCTTCTATTAAATCTTAAAAAAGAATTTGTGGGGTTTAACTTTCCAAAACTTCCTAGTAAATGGTAAGCAATTTTTACCATTATCAAAATATATACCTTGGAACAAATATTTTCAATTGAATGGTTTTATTTTTTTATTAATTACATTCCATTCAATGAATTTAATTGTGTACACACATTATCTAAATCTAAACCATTTTTGTCTTTGTTTTTTTTTTTGCTCTTTTCCATACCTTCACTACAGGCCATTCGCGTAAGTGCATTTTATTTTGACTAAGCAAAATTGAAATATATAATCCACTACTACAGTACCTTGGTCCTTTGATAATACATCTAAGTATAATCTCGTACAATAATTACTATATATTATTACTAATTTACTATAGATATTGTGTTTTGTATAATTTTTCCTGGTCTTTAGTTTGAATGAACAACAGCTAGATAGTAGAAGAAGAGGCCTGGAACAGTTTCTAGAAAAAGTTTGTGCCGTAAGAGTCATAGCTGAGAGCGACGTAATGCAAGAGTTCCTGACTGATGATGAACAAGGTTCAGGAAATAAAATAGATCTTAAAATCTTACTACCGGACCGTGACGTGATATCTGTAAATGTAGCAAAAAATGCCAATGCTGAAGAAGTTTATTCAGTATTAGCACATAAAATTAATCTAAGTGCAGAAGTTAGCAAAATTTTTGCACTTTTTGAAATAGTTGAATATAACTTTGGTAAGTTTTTTTTTGATAGTAACAATATTATTGTACCATTTGTTTTATTTAATCTGAAAAATACAACATCAATGCAATTATTATTCATGTAAACCGTACAGAAATGAGATATGCTGTGTTCTGAGTTCTGATGTATGCTGTTTTATTTGTTTCAATTCGTTATCTTAGAAAGGAAATTAGCACCTAATGAATTCCCCCATAACTTATACATTCAAAACTACAGTACAGCAACATCAACTTGCATCTGTATGAGAAAATGGATATTTAATGTAAATAAAGAATTGAATTTCGCACACGATGAACAAGTTACTACTTACTTTTTCTGGCAGGTAAATGAAATGATTTTTAGTTTTATATCTGTTTGATAGTCTGCTATAATCCATCATAGTATATTATATAGTACGTACAATAGTAAAACATACTGGTAACATCATGTGGATAATGCATTATAATAATATATTATGTGTCAATAGAATAATATATACAATTTTGTATTTTGACTTATATTTTAATTTTTTATTACAATGTATGATATTATTTGTACTTAATGTATTGTTGTGTTGATGTTTTGTTATAATTTTACAATTTCTTATAGGCTGTAGATGACGTAAACCGCGGGCATATAAAGGCAGGTGATAGACTGTACCAATTAAAAGCCTTACAAGGTACAAATAGTAAAGATGAATATTTGAGTCTCGTAAGAAAATTGGACGGTTATGGTGGTATTGTATTTCCTCACTGTTCCTGTGATTCAAGAAAAGAAGGTCATGTAATTCCAACTATCTCGGCTGCAGCTTTTGAACTTCAAGCATGTAAAGAAGATGGAACTTTAGAGTCACAAACAATACATTTTTCCTGGTCATCTATAATACAATGGGATGTAGATGATGAAGGAATGGCATTTGCATTCCAATATCAAAGACCTGATAAACCTGCAAGATGGGTCAAAATCTTCACCAATTATGTAATTAAATAATTTGATTACTTTTTTTTGCTTCTAAATGATATTTGTTGTTTTAATATTGTCATAGTAGTTTTCAGTAACGATAGTTATAATATGTTTCAATGGGTTAAGTGTGTTACCTATAACTGTGATGAACATTTCTTCTGATACATATATATGGATTATATAATGCTACCGTTCGTACAGTAATGTGGAGTTATTAATTTTTTTACTTTTCTATTTTTGACTAGTTTCACTACATGAACGACTGCTTTGAAGAGGTGAAGAAAGAACAAGTCAACAACAGAACCAAAGACTTTCCTCGTGTTTTGGACAACAACCTATGCCATAATGATAGTGACTGCGATGAGGATACATAATTAGGTACACAATGAACGTCATTAGAGATTTAAAACTAAAACGAAACGCTGTAGTTTTATTATCTTAGCGTATGTTATTATACATTATAAATATATATACATATATAATATACTCATCATGTACACTAGTAATAATGCTGTTACTATTAATAACGTTATTGTTTTCGTTGTAAGTTATACTGTTATTGTTGTAAATTACTGTATTTCTGTTTTTTGTCCTTACAATATATTCTTTTGTAGAAAATTCTGTGTTCGCAAATTCCATTTGTTTATTTCGTTCGTTCCCATCCTTTTAATATTCGTTATCATTATTTTGTTTATTGTACCTTTGTATTTTTGAATACTTTATTTGTTAGCTCGTAGAGTCATTGTTGTTTAGTTGCCAGTATAAAATATACTGTATATTATAATTTATAATATATAATAATATTATAGTAATAGTGTATACTGCAACTTGAGTTGAATTTTCAAGATTTAATTTAAACATTAGCAAAGGTACATAATATAATCAACATATTATTTACATCACAGCGTACTACCATCATCAAGATTCAGTAGTCATTTTTGTGGATATTTAAGGAGAAAGAGGAAAAAATATTCACATAATACATAATATTATAATATTTAATTAATATAATGTTATACGTTATACAGTTTGCAGTTGTATCTAACTTTACACGTACGTATACACGACTTAGAGTAACAATACAGATCTTTTTCATTGTACCGTTTCAACTGTGAACCAATTAAAAATATTATGCTAGGGGAAATTTGGAGACATCATTTATTTATTATTATTACAGAGGCAATGATCATGTATTTCTCCTTTACTGTATCATATGGAAACAAACGTGATACGATATTATTATTTTTGATGTATTATGCGATATTTGACATTTCAAAATGAAAGGCCTATTTTGAGCAGATATATATTATACATATTACATATATACAATATACAGATTAATATAATATTATTTTTACAATTATTATGCTTTAGCTTTTTATTTTTATACAACAGCATTTCTATTTGTAGTGACTTGTCATTTCTATACCTTTATTTCAGACCTTCCTCTTATCAGTATATTTACGTTTGGTGTATTAATTTTTAAATTTTATTCAGTACACAAAATATGTTATGTAGTATAAAAATGTGAAAATTCACGAACGGGTCAACAGTAATGTTGTAATAATTATTATCATTATCATTGAAGATTCCGCTAGCAAGATCTTGCCATTTGCAACCTGATTTAGTGTACTGATTCTTAAAAACTGTAATGTACTCAATAGATAAAAATATGGTGTGTACTAATATGAAACAGAAGGAATATAATTATTATTATATTACGAATAACATTTACAATGGAGCTTGGAGTTTCACCAAGTGCGAAATCGGGGAAATTTTTATGAAATTTTTTTCATTTCATAGATTTTGATGTGATGAATCCGAAAATGATAGTCATTTTCCCGAATTTTATATGTCGAGCAGATTAAAATTTGAAAAAATTTGAAGATCAGAATGAGTAGGTCAAAATTTGCAAAATAAAATAAAATCTTTGATTTAAATCCGAATTGCTCACTTTCAATATAGGTCCATTGTTTTAGGGTGTGTATGTACAACACAGACTGCCAATTGAGTGTGGGGGGGGGGGGGGGGGGGGGGGGGGGGGGGGGGGGGGG
>JAQGBH010000562.1:0-47719 GCA_034698265.1 Sminthurinus aureus
GTGAACTTTGGTGACCTTGCGCGACCTCTAAACCTAAATTTAATGAACTGAAATTTTCAGAGGTTTTTTTTTACACCAAAAGGAACAATATGAGGGGGCGCTGACTTAAATTTTCTCAAAACATGTATTTTTAAGGCCCTCTACCGTACACTGTACAATATTATAGTCATAAACAGCGTATTGCTTATTGTCTATTGTGCACGTACATAATTCGACACACATGTTTAAAATCAAATCATGAGGGCAAACTCATCATCATGGATCATGGGAACTTTTTTTCCATGTACGTTGTACATTGAATATAGAATAAACATGGACATGCACACTTGTAACTTGTACAAGAAAAAAATTAAACCATATTCATAATATAAGTTATATAAGTAATATCTGTCTACCATTTACTATTTACACATAATATATAATATAATATCATGTTTCGTTAAATGTGTGTGATTAAATAGCTCGCACTACCATTTTCAGTGAGTGAGGCTTCATTCAAGCAATAATAATAGATAGTTCCAGTCTCTCGTCTCTTATCTCTGATGTCATTCAATACCGTCTTCACATTTTACTCTTTAGTATTTTGCTCTTTTATATTTTGTAAGTGCTTGAAGAAAAACGAAAAATGGATTGCTTTAAATCCAACTTTAGAATTTACTTGACAAAGACTCATCATCATTTTCAATTATTTGCTTTCATGTATTACGTTTTGTACGAGTATAATATTTTTTCTGGTTTGCTCTGATATCTATTAAATGTTATTACCTTATTCAATATAATATATTATAATATAATACAATATGTGTATCACTCTCGTTTCTATACTCTAGATTTGTGTAAAACCTGATTGAACATGAAAAGGTTGGACATTGGACATGCCTTTTCTCTTGTCTAGCGTGCAGGATTTGCTTTATACAACCTCATAATCACTCATACACAAATTCATATCATTCCATATTCATATTCATTCCTTCAAGTAACATGTAGTAAGGGAAGGCAGGGAGGAAGAAAGAAAGGCAATTAAAATGGATAAGTTAATTAATTAACAATGCCAATGGAAAGAGAAACAACAACAGACTGTCTGTCTGTCTGTCTGATGTTGTTGTCACACTCTTGGCTTTATAAATTAAAACTGTGAAAAAACGGAAGCTTTGCTAAATGAAAATTGAGACGTGTCGTTTTTTGGATTTTAAATTTATAGCATATTTATGACTTATGACAGTGTATGTGCGTGTTGTTGGTTTATTCATAGATGTGTATTGTATATTGTATATTGCGTATTGTCGTGACTGTGGCTAAAAATAAGAGACAGTGGCAAAGGCAGTAACCCGATTTTTCACAAGACAATAAGAATAGAATAGAGAACATGTAAAAGATGTGTAATGTGTAAGGGTCACCAATCGCAATCAGAATCCCAATCGACAGACGCACAGGGCCAATGACTTGTTGCATTTCTTTGCGTGATAAATCATTATCTATGGGCTCATCCCATGTACTTTGTCGCAAATGTACCCACGCCGTCTGTTCAGTGTTCAGTGTATTGTGTATTGTTGTGTATTGTTTTGTTGTATGCATCGGCACTTGCTACATAATACATAAGACATGCATATTACATGTGTCTAAATGTATATGCTATGGACTTGCTGTGTTTTCCTTCAGCTTGGATTCAACATTCAACTTACGTGTTAGTGAATATAAAACATGAATGAAAATGACCATGGCAATGACAGACAGACATCATATCGTCTAGTTTCTAGCTCATATTATTCTAATAATTTATAATGTAATGTAATTTGCATTTTGTATTGTGAATTGTGGATATCTACAGACTACAGACTTGTCTTATCCAAATCCAAGTCATTCTGTTTTGAATTCCGACTGAGCTTGGTTCTTGATTCTTATTAAGTTACATTTTTAATTTGGACCACACCAAGGAGTAAAAAAAGGAGAAGATGCAAAGAGCAGTATTTAAAATATGTAAAAGCCTTCCTAGTTTTGTCGTCACCTGAGCAAGACCGCTCTTGTCTCTTGTGATAAGTGATAACGCAGAGAGATAAAAGCACGTCCTTCTTTTCCTCTCTCTGCTGTCTTCTTCTTTTCTTCTTTGAGCATGAATTTGGCAAAACAGGTGTGAATCTGAATGAGTGAAGAGTGAAGAATAACAAGAAACAAGAGAAGAATATGTTCATGAGGACGATGCTGTTGCTGTTGCTCCATGCATCATGCACTTACCGAAACTGAGAGGAGGATTGTCCTTTTGTCTTTTCTTGATATTTCATGTCTTCATCATACTTTTAATATGCATGATACAAAATACAAACGACATAATATATTTACCATGTAAAATGAGTAGAATACTTAATAATATAATAATGCTTCATTTATGTACATGTTTTTATTTTCTGTGTGAGATTTTTACGAATGTGATATGTGAGGTTGTAGTACAAAAGATGAAGATGTACAATTTACATGTAGAAAAAATAGAGTAGAATGGAATTGAGAATAGGCTGTTGACATGAGTTGTCATACATCATACATCATACGTACATGCATGTGAATGCATAGTGTTTCCTTGTATTGTTGACAGTACAGCACTTTATACTTTAGACTTTACACTGACAGACTTTTGCCATTGCCCTTTATTTTTTTATTTCTTCTCCTCCTCTTCTTCTTCTTTTTTTCTTCTTCGACTTCTACGGTTGACACACTCATTTAGAGAGTCACAAGTCACAAGAAATGAAAAGAGTGGACACAGTTGGTGAGTTTGCTCATGTCTCTGGTCTCTTCTGTGTATTTTTCCTCTCTTATGTTTTAATATTCAAGGGTAATTAATTTCTCCAGCTTGGCTTGGTGCTTGGTACTTGGTGAGAATTAAAAGTTGAGGATTTAAATAACTAAAGCGTGGTAATTTAATTGGTGACCAACAAAAAAATGCTAACACTAGTCACTAGACACTAGACTTACAACCTATAACTAAAAACAATAACAAGAGTACGAACGAGAACCAAAACAAAAGGATAATGTGGGCGAAAAAATTGAAATGTAGCAAAGCTACATTTATTTATTTACTCAAGACTCAAGACTCGAGGAAAATCAACTCGTGCAAAAGACACACAACGCTAAATAAAAAAATATAGAGCTGTTGGTGGCCTTTTTTCCTATCCAATTCTCGTCATAATAACATAGGACATTTTTATAATTTATTATGATTTGCCTTGTTGAAATAATAATTCATGACTATCCACACCAACACACTTGTAAAAATAATAAATAGAGTTTACTTTTTACAGTCAGGTTGCATCTTGTCATTGTATTTTGTGTCATCACATATTCATTAAATTAAATCCTCGATTGAAGCGTGAGGTGACAATGTACAATGTACAGACTATAGATACATACAGATTCTTCATACTTCAAACTTTAGAATTTTGACTTGGTTAATTATTACTGTATAAAAATGACTGTTTCAAGTTTCAAGTCTCAAGTCCCAAGTGGATCAAAAAGACACAAAATTCATGCATACATTATGAATAATTATAATTAAATTAATTGTGGCTTTCAAATTTTTCAAATAATACACATGGTATTTTTTATTGATATTTATCTATCCAAGTTCTAAACTCCTGTATTTATGTATTTCTGTACATGATGATTATTATTAATTATTATTATTATTCTCAAAGTTCAAAAACGTTATCATCTTTTTAAGAATTTTGAAATGTTGTTCCTTTCAACTTGAACCTGTCAAACATTCCTTTCAGCCTTTCGAATTTTGAAAAGAACAAACTCAGGTCTTTCTTTTACTATTTTTTTTGGCGCAGTTTGAATTTTGGATTTCGAATTTTGAACAAATAACAAAAATATTTAAGAGCTCATCCTCATCTCACTTTCGGTAGTGTAAGTTGTAAATGTATTCTTTTGTCAATTAAGTATTGAGTAATTCCAATTCAAAGTACCTGTACAGGTGGAAAACTGAGAAAGGGATGTGTAGCCGCACAAGAATTGACTAAAGAATTATAAAAGAAGGCCAAACACAAAACAGGGTTCAAATTCAAATCCACCATGAAAATTGAATGATTTTCCGTTGGATTCCAAATTCCAAATCTTCAACGTGTTTTAGCTACAAAGTTTAGAGTCACGGGGAGTTTAGACTTTACTTTGATTCTTTTTCGCTCTTCTACTTTTCACTCCTCTAGTTTTTTGGGGTTTGTTATTGTGTTGGCGTTTCCTTTGACCGGATTTTACACGCTGGTAGGCCTTTTTCTCTCTCTCCTTCTTTCAAATGCATTCAAATTTTTGATGATATTGTATTGTACTGTATTGTATTTTCTGTGTACAATATGAATATGACGCTTTGTGTGTGGTACATATTTCTGTAGACAGGTAATCGGCCATGTTCTACTTGAACAACTACAATAGAAAAAGAAAGAAAGAAAGAAAGCATTGATTATTATACTATTTTCATGTTATTTCCATAGTTCATGTTTTGCCTCGTACTTCTTCACTTGACTTGACTTTTACGCCGATATTTGATACATGTTCATCACCACTACGTCGAATAATAATAATAATGATTATCATTATTATTGTGGGGAGGACAGTTTTCAATATTTGGGAGTGACACCTTGTAAATACAGATTACTGCTCACTTTCTTCATGTTTTTAAAGGTTGGAGGCGTAGCGTGGAGCGTAGATCATAGACATATTGTTATTATTGTGCCCTATTTACTATTTACTTATTCATGTAAGTTTACATTGTAGACTATTCAGGATTTCAAAATCCTCAGTACAACGTGCCGACTTCCGCGGCTTCTTCTTACATTACATGGATGAATCAACTAGTGCGTTGTATTTTGTATTCTTCCTTTTTTTTAATAAAAAAAATACAGAGCTTTGACATTGAAAAAACAATAATAATTTTTATTATTTGTATTGGTCGGAGTTGACGACACATTTTGGTCCTCGTGACATTTTATCCATATGTAATGAAATGTACATTGTAGAATGTAGAGAATTGCTGTATCTTGTTTTTATCTGGAAATTTTTCCTTGTTATTCCTCAATTTTTTTGATGGACTAGAGACAAGAGACAAGACAAATTCCAATAAATATGATACATGTGATTCAATTGAATTCGGCTAGCCTTGAGTCGTGAGCTTGGAACTTGGAACTTGATGCTTTTTTCTGGATTTTCTGTTTCTTTAATTTTTAACTAGGATCATGCTATATAATTATACAATGAACAAACTACTGTAAACAAGGCTTATGTAATGTAGAAAATACAACGCTGGTATTTTTATACATGTCGTACAGGATAAATAAATGCACAGAGCCTTATCGGTCATGTTCCAGTCCTTTCTATATTTTCTTGGGGCCTGTTGTTAAAAAATGGAGATAAGAGCGAGAGAGAGAGCATATACCACTGTATTCCGTATCCACTGGGCACTATAATACTTTACACACATGCATACATGCATGAATCTATTATAAAATGTAGGAAAATTGGATTGTCTGGAACTGGAAAATTGTCTGGACAAGAGAACTAGGGAATAAAATAGAATAGAAATACAACATATAGTACAAAGTACAGAGCCATCTTATTCTTTATATTATACATTATACAATGTACAATGAATGAACAAAAGTGTTACACGGAGTATGTAGCAACGTACATGGAATATATAATATTGAGTATAGAGGCACGGACAACAAAAAGAAGAATGATGTGCCTTTTTTTGTTGGCTTATCTTGTTGTGGGCTGCATGCATATGTACATTCAAAATTGTACTGTCTATTTGTGTACAGTGTACATGGTACATACATAAAAGAGCATGGAAATTGCAATTTTATGCTGGATTTTCATGGTCTCTTCCCTTCATTCAGAGAGTGCTTTGACTTGGTTAGGTTTGGTTTGGGTTTTTTTTTTTTTTTGACTTTATGGAAGCATCACCACGTCCTAGTTGATGGATCTATTTATCTCAGTTCTCCAGTCAGTCTCTTGCTCTTCTCATCTACTGACTGACTCAAGTCGGTCGTGTGTCTCAAATCTACAGTTGGTGTTTAGAGTTTACAATTTACCCCAGCTAACCAAGTCAAACCATACCAAACCAGCCAGCTGTTTTAATGGGTTTCTCATTGAAGATTGAAACCAACGCTCTAACTCTGCTCTCTTCTCCGTTTTTCTTTCTACTTTCTCCGTTCTCCGTAGTTTATTATACATGATGCCCTGAGCGCTTTTCAACTATCCATACATGTATGTGAATATGGAGTTATTCATGTGGCAGGGGAATGAGAAGGAGAAGAAGAATAAAAGTATCAGAATCAGAAAGAGAGAGAGGGGATGCCCGGTTAAATTTAATCCACAAGCACAGTTCACTGATGACGCTCTTTAGTTACTCTTGGGTGACTCAAGACTCAAAAGTCACCCATCCTCTCACTTTAGTTCTCCTGCTCCTTCTCCTGGTGATAGAATACATATAAATGCCCGTATAAAGGGAATAAGTTTACCCTAACCTCTGCACGTTGATAGTTGATAGAATGGGAAAAGATGAGAGCCTATGTTAAGTGGTGCCCTTTTCCGTTCGGGTCAATTCATGTGATAGAAAACTGAGCCAAATCACATCATATCACTTTATATCAGGCAGCACGCATCATCCCCCCAAACTATCAAGAGTATCAAGAGATTTGAACGGGTGACACCGTATATCGTATATGTACACAGTATATAGTACACATGCCATATAGATTATGTATTATTATACACAATGTATAAATATAGATTGATACAAGTTGAATGAGTGAGGGATGATGAGTACGAGGATGAGGATGGTGTCAAAAGCTTATGTACTTGTTTAAAATACTGTGCAGGGGGTGAGGAAATAAATATGTTGTAGATAAATCCATTTTATATCGATTTGTAGATCTTCATAGATGCATTTCTGATTTCTATATTATGAATTTGCACTTGTTTGCTGTTTGAAGTTTGCTATTTCTAATTTGTAAATATTTTCACGTCCAGCATGTAAATGTAAATTGCAACGATTTGAAACTGAATCTTGATGAATGTAATAATTTTACACATGTGTACATTACAAAGTAGAGTGTAAAATGTAGAATGTTACATTCAGGGAAAGATAAGGAGAAATGATGAAAAGATTAAGTGGATATACATATTACATATGCGTACATGGTGCATATTGTAATCTTGGTCAGCTATCCACGACCCAGAATCTGTGCAGACTCCAGCCGAGTGACCGAAGGAAGGGGAGAGCGGAAAAACTCTGAATGAGCATAACAAAGTGTACAATGGGCATACAAATGCGTATCAATAAGTATTTATTTACATGTAACTCTGCTTGTACATTTTATCTACATGTGTCTCGAATGGGATTTGATACGGTTAATTATTATTGAATTGAATTGTATTCAAGATTCCAGTTGCGAGTCGATTCTCGAGTCTCAAGTCTTGATTCTCGAGACTCGAGACGAAATATTTATCCTGAGTGTTTTTTTTCTGGTGGCATTGCCAGATATAGCTAGATGCTAGATGAATGGATAGATATGCGCATGTATCAAGTATGAAGTTGCCCAAAGCTCAGCTCACCCAGTCTATCCACGGAGACTGCGGAGAACAAATTTCCTCCGATATGTATACTAAATGCACAGAGCGTAGATAGTAGAGAAGAGAACACAGAATCATCATGCATCATGTATCTTGTACCGTGTAGTATATAACAATTCAATTGAATTCAAATCCAAATCCAATGAAGAAATGATGTTGACTGTAAACTGTAAACTTGCTCTCTCCTTCTTTGCATCGTCTTCTTTGCATACAAATGGGAATAATGGTCGAGTTTTATACAGGAGCAACACATAGCCCCAGTAATATAAAATATAATACAAAGTACACTTACATCATATTATATCGTATAGCGTATGCAGTCATTTTTTGAATTAGAACGAGTGCAAGAATTAAAATGAATTCATTGAAATTGGAATCAATCCGTCTCACAGTCAGGGTTTTTCTCATTTAACAACCATGATGACCAAGTCCAAATCCAAATCTAAAATTGACTCCATTTCTGCACCTTTCTCCAATCCTCATCTTATTTATTTGTGTATACTTCCTTCTGATTATTTAGATACTTATGCAAGGCTGGAAAGAAAATTTAAAATTAAAATTTTGTCCTGATATTCTTGCAAATCGTAATCAAGCGGAAGACGTAATACAGATATAAATGCTTTGAACACACAACAAAGGTTGTATGCAGGAAATAGTTGAAGATAATATTTTTTCTGTACAGGAATGCAGAGCAGGAGTAATTTTGTTATTATAACTAATATTAACTAATATTACGTAGTGTAATTGTCTGTTGTGTGTTGTGTGTGTAATTATATTGGAGAGGCTTCAATAGGTAGCTAAGTTTTGTGTAATATTATATTTTGTACATGATGTATGTGTACCGTTTACAGTGTACAGTGTACAATTTTGACTGGTGACGTCTGGTTGAGTTGGAAGTTGGAAGAGGAAGAAATATGAAAGAGAAAGAGAAAGAGAAGGTCATGAAGAAGGGAGTTTCATAATTACTATTTTGCTCTGTTGTCTAGTGCCTAGTGCCGAGTGCCGAGTGCTGTGTTGTTTGGATTTGAGTTTGAGTTTGGGGTTTGATGAAGAAAGTAAATTAGTTTGGGACGAGCAAGAGGTGTTGGGAGCCCGCCTTGCTGACTGATGAAATGTCAAAGTTGACGAGTGGGTTCTTCCTTCACTCATCTTTTCATTTTCGGGCCGTTTGTCTTTACTCTTTACAGAATAACTCTTCGTCCTCTTTTCCCTCTTCCTCTTCTTCTCATTCTGCCTCTGCTTCTGCTTCTATGCATTTTGACTCAATCAATGTGCGTGTCTGAGCACTTGAGCATTGGCTTGGCTGTGATGATAGAGGAAACAGTCAAAGGAAGAAGAAATTGATGGATTCAAAAAGTGAGGTGATGAGGTGAAGCGGATTTTTCATTTTATCATAATCATCCTCCTTCGTTCAACATTCAACATTCAAGATTCAGCATTCAACCTTGTACTCATCATATTCGATACTCGATGCTCGATACTCAGGCTTTAAATAGATCTACGTAAATGTAATTTTTACTATAAGAATATTTCATGCACACGTACCAACTGTATAAATTTTCAAAGCTACTCCATCCAAATCATATTCCAATATTAATACCAAGCTAAAGGTGTCTATGTATTGTGTATATGTAGAATGTACAATGCATAATAATTATAGGAGGACACTCCGCTGTGCTTCTCCTCTCCATCCAATCACAATCATTATTAATGTCCATTATCCTCATTTCCGAGAGCACTAGCACTCGGAATTACATCATGTTTATTATTATTTACTATTTACTCACCCATTTATTCACTATTTATTTACACCACACACAAACCTCCTAACTCGTAATTTTCTCATCAATCCTATCAAGTGGATTGATTTTTTTAAAATTTAGCTTTTACAATTTACAACATAAATATTCATCAGGTGTTTTTTCCATCATTGATAAACGATTAACGATTAAGGATCAATGTTTTTTGCTTTTTTTATTTCCTCATAAATTTTTGATTATGAACGAGTATGAAGAATCGAAAGGTTGATAGCTGAATGTATCAAGTACAAATGTGAATGCTAGATATTTCCAAGTAACTTTTAATTACCTGCATCATTTTTTCATGGCCTGGATAGATCCAGCATCCACAGGTTTAGAAAGTAGAAAGAAGATACTCTTGTACATTTATTTATATCTAGATATTTTGTATAGAGAAATTATCGTTTAGTATTTAGTATTTAGTGCCTACGCACTGATAGGTATTTCGATCAGTTTGGCTGAGGAGGATAGAGAATAGAAAAACAGAAAACAGAGACCGTGACCACATGAAGGTAATTTTGACAAGTCTGGAACCTGGAACGGAAAAGTGACTGACTGACGATTAGATAGAAAAGTTGTGGAGTGGAAAATTGTCGAGAGTTTATAATTTATATTATGTTATATGTGTAATAGAGTATCTCTAATATGCTCTATTTGTTAATAGATAATAGTTGTGACCTGAATGTGCTGTATATTATATAATCATTTATTTTGCTGGTTGGTTAGTTGGATTGGATTGGGTTGCTAGCTTTATATTGTACAGTATATAGTATAGAGTATAGGGACCCGAGAATCGCGGTGGTAATACATTTAGTAATAATAATGATAATAATGAAGCAAACATGATTCTTTTAAAGAGCAGTGAGCAATCGAGAATCGAGTGTGTGCGAGAAAGAGAGAGAGAGAGAGAGAGACTAGTTCATTTCTTTTTGCTTCTTGGTGGCTATATATGATCCGAAATTGACAGTGTTCTGATTCCAAAATCGCACCAGGTGGGACCGAGGACTCCCCTAGACGTTTGAATGTATTATAGTACTAATTTGACACTGACTAATGACTCTCTGCTCAGCAACTTCCAACATCCAACATCACATCAAATTGTTTATATATTACACATTACTTACACATTGTACATTGTACATTAACTATTACGTGTATTATATATTATGTGCATTAGGTGTTGGACTCTTTTTGCTTTGGTTTGCTCCCACATCATTTTCTCCTACTTCTTCTCCCTGCTCTTCTTCTTCTACTTGTGTGTTTGGACTTTGGATTTTGGTGTTTGGAACTGAGTGAGTGTGAGTATCAGCTCATCTCTCTCAATGTGAACATGTTTCACTTTTCACCTGAGGAATATCAACTAGATTTCCACATGGATAAAGATTACTACTTACAAAACAAACGGGATGCATAGACTTGTACTCGTGGTGAGTAGTGCAATGTAATAATAATAATGAGGATGAGGATGGTGATACACATTACATTCACTAGTAGTAGCATCTGCACCCTTAGACGTTAGACGACAAACGACATTGAGATTTGAGACTGTCGAGAGTCAAGTGTCGAGTCCGAAAATCAAAAATGTATTTGGTATTTTTTGGTGCGAGTTGAATTTGCAATGAGACAAATACCCACACTTTTGGATTGGAATGGTATTTTTACAAATTTCATAGTATGATAGATAGATGAGGAGGATTGAAAATTTTATTAGACTCATTGTTATTCCTATTACCATTACAAACTACAAAATAGAGTACACAATGCACACGTACAAAAGTTGTCTGTCAAGCCAACACCCTCTGGAAATAACGATGGAAAATCCTACATTCTACACTCTACACTCTCTTCAGAAAATGCCAAAGTTTTGAGAGAAATGTCAAAGCAGAATTTTAATATCCTTTTTACTTATACATTACACATGCATGATAGGTGTACAGTGTACACTAATTATTATTATAGGCTGCACCATTTCAAATTTGAAGGATGTCAAGTTGGCGTATAAAAAGTAATAATAATAATGATAATGATTGTCGTGGTACAAAAAAGGATACTCAAGTGACTACCTATGCATCTATAGTGGTTTGAAGTTGGAAGCTCATTAGCGTTGATATGAAGGAATAGGACTAGGAATATGAGGACGATGAATGAAATGAGTCTGTGAATGCCTATAGAGCAAAAGAAAGGAGAAGCGTCAGACACATACGCAGAGAGTAGAGATAGACGGATGGACAGTTATTAGATGAAAAGGAGAGAGAGAGAGAGAGAGAAAGGAAGAAAGAGTACAAGATTTTTTGATAGAAGATAGAACACGTGAACACGTGCTATAGATTGGCAGTGGACAAGCCTAGACAATGAGGCAGAGTCAAGCTCAATGAATGGATCAAGAATGAAGAATGGAAAATGGAGATTCAACTACAAACTACAAACTATACATCCACTCTAGAAAATATACCCATGTGTATTGTACATGGAGGAGTTGTCCAAATTCTAATCCGAAATCTCAACTCACTCAGCTCTCACTCTTTTCTCTCGTCCTTCCTTTAAATTCAGACTCTTTGCAAAGCTTCAACTCAACTCAACTGAGATTTTGAGTTGAGTTCAGCATTCAGCATATGGCTTTTTGGCCGTCAATTCACTTCTCTATTCTTTCTTTGCTCATGCTGAAATTCCGTTGATCTCTCTCTCTCTCTCTCTCTCTTTCTTTTTCTCATTATTCTTCATCTACAGTCTACAGTCAATTTATATAGATACTAGATACATGTACGCCAATCGATATTACTATACGTTGTACACGTAATATAATAAAAAGGTCTATATGCACTGGTGTACCTAAAGTTAAAGTCATTGGATTCTTCAGTGGACTAAATAGTGAGCCTGTTTTTTCAATGGTAAATTCCTTCGACATATTTTACATGGAGCTGAACTTGAGACGAGATTTCGTGTACACGATCTTCTTCTACTTCTTCTGCTCCTTCTTTCTTTCAAATATGCATGTATGTATGTATGTATAAATACTGAATGCTGATGATACACCCATCCATCTATCGACGGAGGTTGTACATTGTACAATGTACAAACTTCTTGAAGCGGAGGATCGAGAATCGAGAGACTGGAAATTTGAGACTCGAAACTCGAAACGTTCTACATTAACTGACACCAAGTTTAGCCCCCCTACTATGCAATTTGCATTTTTAATTACAGAACAAATTGGTATTAACACCCAATACTATTTCTTCCTCTCTTTCTTTTCTCCTTCTTCTTCTTCGGCTTGTAAACTTTAAAGTGAGGACGATGCACACTTATTATCATACAAAGTGTATTGTATAGAGTATAGAGAACGAAGTGTATGGGGATACATCTATACTTTATAGGAACACATTTAACATTTAAAGGGTAAGTGTGAGTTGTGAGTACCTAAATGTTTTTGGTACTTGGTACTTAAGTATTTCAGGACAAGAACAATTCCTATTTTTTTTTGTCTCCTCCTCCCTACTTCATCTTCTGCTTGGCTTGTTGTTTGTTGTATCGAGCATAGAGTATCGAGGGAGTTGTCAGTTATCGGTAAAGTAAGTAAGTGTTGGAGGATGGAAGAATTATATTATGTATAATACATCATGTATTGTATCAGCTCAATTTCTCCATTATTATTATTATTAGAGTTGACTTGACTTGTGCCAGCCAGCAAGTCTAGGCTGATTGGAAATAATTACACTATTCTCTCCTTGTACTACACTAACAGTTTTTTTTCTTCTCATAGTCTAATAATAATAATAATAATAATAAAGCTTTTTAGTTTGTTTGTTTTTTCATCCCTTGCAGTTTTTATACAAGTATGATGATCTTTTTTTTCTGTAGAAACATCATTCACTCTATTTATTATTTGTACAGTTAGAAGGTTTGTCAGGTATCAGGAAACGAATTACGAGTAACGAGGTATAAATTGCAAAAATTTAACATTTTTGCGTATCGAGTATTGAGAATTGAGAGGGATGAGATAGATTTTTACTCAAAAACTCAAAACGTTAAACCAAGAGTTTCCTTTTCCTTATTCAGTTTGTTTACCAATTTATTTATTTATTTGTTTACTTATTATCTTTCTCGTGATAACATTTTGATTGCTGATTGGATTGGATTGGATCGGACTGGATTGGATTAGATTGGACAGAATTGGATTTTTTTTCTTGAATGAATTGAATGGATTTTTATTGAGGTTTTTTTTCTTGATGTAAAATTTGCAATCTGATTATTCTTGGCGTGGAATGGAAAAAACTCGTATTGTATAGATACGAGTAAGTATGATGATATAATATATAATAATATATCAAGATGACGATGAGGATGAGGAAGAAGAAGCCAGAAATACATAATACATATTGTGGTGCATAATATTAATAATAAAAAAGGAAATGAGTGAATGCAAAAAGAAAGAAAGAAGAGAAGAAAACGGTTTCGGCCTGTCCACATCTTGTTCTGTATTCTGTATAAAGAGCTTTCTCATTACTGCGTATATCCCACATCTCATAACTTATAAATACAGTAAATGAGAAACATGCACATACCACATATAATATAATATATTGTATTACATATTGCATTGTGTTGGGAGGAACTTGCGGATAATCAAGATTTAGTAGCTGATTAAATGTATGGCTTTTGGAATTGACAGAAGACTCATCGTGAGGCTTTTCTACTCTACTCAATACTCAACTCCACCAAGGAATAAGGAATAGAACAGATTTGAGTTGGAGTTGGAATTTGAGTTGGAGTTTTAGAGCTAACTAATTCAGCAGAAGAAGCTCATCATCATCGTCTTGATCATCATCCTCATTTTATTGATTGATAGTATTGTGTTTGTTGTTGTTGCTGTTACTGTTGTGAGTAAAAGACATTTCACCCTTTTTGCATAGAACATAATATGAGTGGATTAGCTAGGAGCTAGGAATAAGATAAAGATGAATGACACGTTTCCTGAAATGGAATGAGCAGCGTATTGACCTTCCGCATTTTGATTTCTATATGTATTATGTATAATATTACACAGTATACAGTATACATGATTCAGAAAATAGTAAGTGATGGTGCGTGCTCTGTCTTCTGTCTCCTGTCTTCTCCAAATATGTACAATGTCAATTAGGAATTCGGAATTGGAATTTGAATTAGAGTTACAACAGTTATGTATACTCAAGATTCAAGACTCAAGAGGTAAAATAATTATTGGTTCCTTTTCTCTGGAAAACAATAAGTATCATTTTCAAACCACACTTGCTCAATATTCAATACTCAATGCTTAGTGTTCATATATATTTTCCTCTGTGTGTAGAATGTAGAATGGCTGAGGAAAAGATTCTTGTGAGCTTGAGCATTGAGCCCTTTGGCCAAGAATGTGATTTTTTTTCATTTTATTCCAGAGTACACATTTAAAACATGGTATGATAACTTAATGTTTTTAATGGATACTCGGATCTTCTTGTTGTTGTTGTTATTGTTATTGTATGGCTGCTGTGAAAATTAATGTATTCTGGTAATAATAGTAGTTGTAATGGCAGTAGTAGTCAAAGTCATAGTTTATTGGTTGTTCCCTATTTTCCCCGTCGGTATTTTGTATTTCGTATGCATGTGGTTTTTTTGATTTTTGGTTTGTGGTTTGAAGGCAGAAGGCAAATAAAATATTGGATGTGTATGAATATGGACATGCAGAAGCTTCTTCCTCTCCTTCTTCTTGTTCTTCGTCTTCCTTTCCAGTCCATACCAGTACATGTGTATTGTGGAGTGTGGATGCATGCAAGTATAATTTTTGGAATGTGATGATAATGTTACATGTACAGTGTCCGTCAGCTTGTAATAAGTCAAGTAATGAATGAGTATCAATATCAAAAAGACTGGAAGACTCTAGTCATCCATCTCATAATAGTTAATAGTGTATCATATCCCATGTAACTTTTACCAATTAAGTGTTTTATTTTTTTCCCTTCATCTTCATCTTCCTCTCGTTCTTGCATAATTTACCAAAGGGGAATTATCTGTGTATATTATTATTATTGTTATTACTATTATGAGTTGTGTGTTATGTGTTATGCATTGTGTGTGTGCATAATAAGTTCCAGCAGCAGCTCTCGCATAACTGCTACAAGTGTTTTTCTTCCAATTTTTTTTTCATTCCTCTCATTTTTTTTTACATTACATTTGGACTATGGGGAAAACAACCGACACTTTTTAACTACCACGTTAGAACTTAGAACAAGAAGGGAAATACAGAAGACATAATGAAAAGGAAGAAAAGAGCAAGAACGGAGAACAATATAAGTCAAGTCAGCATCAAGCGCTAAACACTAAACTCTAAACGCCAAAAGCCAAAAACTACACATGCACAATGTAAAATGTAGAAGAAGAAGAAGGAGAAAAAACATGGAGCACGTTACACTTTTTAATGTTGTTAAAGCAGCGTAAGACAAAGAGAGAAAATCTGTGGAGAAGGCAAATGTGGCATCTGGTCTACTTGTTAAATATCCCGATGAAATATGGTTCCTCCATGACTTATGACGATGGATACGAATTCGAATTCGAATATGAATATCCATATTCTATACATGCAATCTATGCATACCTTTTTTATCCATATTAATATTATGGATTTGGACTTGGACAGTCCAAAAAATTCTCAGAGTGGCTACAACGCTAAATCTATGTCTTCACTCGAGATTCGAGACTCGAGGCAAAATGAATGAATGGCGATGTCAAGAATCAAGAACAAGTCGAGTGTCTGTTTTCTGTTTTCCCTTCTTGTACAATTTAATATGCCATATTTATGGTTTATGGTCACTTTTATACGCATATTTTTATGATATATTTGAAATTTGAAGGATTTTACACGCTCTAATATGATGTTATCAGCATAGTGCTAAAAACACTTGGCAACGAGATCTAGCTCTGGTTCTGACTTTTAGTCGTGTTGTTTTAAATTTGTAACCTGGTTGCAAAAAAGTGGCAAAAGATTCCCACTTTTTCTAATAATTATATTGTTTTGCTCCTGTGGTAAATTTGAACAGGCAGCCAGGTCAGAGCAGCGTAGAAGAACGTGTATAAGAAAGCTCGTAAATGGATAATAATAGGCAGTATTTGCCGCTGGTAACTTTATGTAGATTGTAGATTGTACATAGGGAAAACTGGACTGGACCTGGTAGCTCAAGCTTCAGTTTCATGACTATATCTGGAATTTTGAAGGAAAGGGCACATAGATCATCCAGTTGTTACCTGAGCGTAAATAGTAAATGGTAAATACGTGTGTACATGTAGAATGTAGAATGTAGATTTTCCTCTAGTTTTTCTTCTTCCCTTGTCCTTTTGGTCTATCTGAATACTGAATACATGTACAGTACATAGTGTTTGGTGTTGGCTGTTGGTGTTGCATAAATATAAATAATGATGCTCACGAGTAAAACAAAAAAAGAGGAGGAAAAGGAACACATATATACGGTCGTTTGGTCCTCTCACTTTTTTTTTCTTTTTCGTCTTTGGTCTTGGTTTGGTTTGGTTTGGTTTTCACCCCGGAGGAGTCAAGTTTTTGGATAGAGCTCTTAAAATTTACAGTGTATTGCATGAGAACGGAGCTCAACACCGTCCATGAAACACTTACTTAATTTAGAAAAAAAAACAAGAAAAGTGGGTGCAACTTTACATAGCATAACAACACATGAAATACTGTTCTAAAATCCTACTGTAAATTGTACACTGTACACTGCACTGTCTTTTTACATGATGTGTGTGCTTACTCTTTGAATTATTTCTGTACCTTTTGCTCCCACTTCTGTAAACGTGTGCAGTGTCTAGTATCTAGTGTGTACCACACGTCATATATCTAATATCTATTATATATTATCGTATTCCGTTTTGGGTTTTTTGTGATAAATATTTCTCTTTCTCTTTGAGTTTTTATTTAGTTTTGAGCTTTGAGTTATGAATTATGGGACATGTATTTTTACACATTCCTCCATTTTTTTTCAACCCTACTTCTCTTTTGATTTTCCTTCTCAAAGACAGAAAAAAATCCATAAAGAAGTTATAGTTTGAATGAATCTTTTGTACATTAAAAATCAATTATTTTTTTATCAATTCTTTACCCCCATTTAAATAAAGAATTTATGGTCACGGTAGCTCTAGATTCTAGATTCAATGTTATGAGTGCTGTGTGCTGTAGATGATTTTTATCTGTAGATTATATTTTTACACCTTCCACCTTAAATGAAGTAGCATGATGTTTTTTGGATTTTTACATCAAAAATTACACCGAATTACGGAAAAATGTACATTCCTCTGCTTAATTCTCTTCCTTGGAGTTTCATAGCTTCTTCACTTTAGTCCACATGAAATATAAAATACAGAATATAGAGTTTAGGATAAAATAAGGTATTCGGCATGAGGCCTTTAGATTTGGATTTGAATTTGGATTTTTACACGAGGTAAAAGTGATTGGAAAATTGATCTCCAACACGATTTCCCCTTCACCGCTTTACATATTTATTAGATGATTGAAAATGAGAAAAAATGGACCTATCCTAATAGAAAATGTATGAAGTAAATTCCACAAGGAAAGGAAAAGAAGCAGAAGGAATTCACATTTTTATAGAATATTCATTATCTCTCGTTGATAATATGAACAATGTACAATGTACAGTGTACAGTTTACAGGTTACAGAGTATAGGCTTATGAAAAAATTGCATTTTTTTCAATTCCTTTTTTTCCATTTCCATTATCATTACTCATTACCATTTCCTATATGTGATGTTATAAAATGAAGACGATTGAACATTGACGTCTCGTGACTTTCGTTTTGTCTGACTTCTGTCGAGTGTTGTATGTTGTATGTATTCATGAGTGTATGAGTGTATCTATTTGCTCCGTCCGAATTGTATTACTAATGGACTCCCATTAGATTGCTTGAGTTCTTCAAGTGTGGATTGCACTGGATACATAATACATACACAGAATAGGGAATAGGGAATATAGAAACTAGATAATGTGGAAAAGACTCCAGGGAAATTGAACTGACTGAACTGAAATGAAATGAACAGAAAAAGTGCCCAAAGGAAATCGAAAGACAGGAGCAAGAACAAGAACAAGAAAGAGAGGCATATAAACGACAACAGTAGGAAAAGAGGAAAGGATTATAAAATTACAATATAATTCAAACCTGTGTGTGTGTATTTTAGATACATGATACAAAGGTTTGGAGTTTGGAATCGGAAGGAGTTTTTCCTCTATATAATATCTATATTCTATATAAATGAAAAATTTTATATTCAGAAACAAGAAACATTAAGAAAAAAGGAAGGAAAGAAAAAGACGCGTGAATTTATTTTACGTGTAAAATAACGTTCTCGTTCCCAGCTTCAAGTTCCACATCCCCCTTTTTATAACACAAGAATCAACAACTATGTGCATGAGACTGTATGCTGTACATTGTCCAATGTATAACATAGCTATTTATTTTACTTAACTATTAGCTTTTGTTTTGTCCGGCTGGCCGCTTAAAAAAACCAAGCAAAGGATCACAGATGTTAGCACATTTTCAGTTTTATAATGTACACATGTAAGAGGACGATAGCTATATTGCATCTATTATATTATATTATGTACAATGTACAGTGTACACATTTGTTTTTTCTGCTTTCTTCCTTCAGAAGATGTTATGCCTATCAATTAGTTGAAATGTACAGTTTACAGTTTATACAGTGTGCATTGTAGCTGTATAGATTATAGATAGATCTATGTGTGTGGAACTCGTCCATCGTCTATCGTCCATTGGAAATTTGAAAAGCCGGATTTGGATTTGGATTCCGATTTGGTCAGAATATAATGTCTTATGAATGAATGAAATGGAAAAGGTTATATTTATAGAGAGGTATAGATAGATAGTAGAAAGATACATGCTGATATGGTATGTAGGGAGAGGAAGGAGAGGTAGGTAGGTAGTAGGTAGACAGGCAGGGAAGGAAAAATTACACCTGCGTTAACGATTAATATAATGATAGGCTTTTAACTGAACATTTCATTGGGATTTTGAAAGGAGCCCTTTTTGACTCTTACTCTTACTCTTTTGCTGGACGAAAGTATCTATACGATACGATACGATACGAAGTGAAGGAACAAGAAGGAACTCACAATCAGCTCACACTTTTCTTCTTGTACACACACATGTGTAATGTGTATGTTTCACTGTTCCACCAGGATCATCACAACTCATATTATAAATACATTTTAGTATGTATTGTATATTGTATTTTTTTGCTCTCTACTCTCCACTCTCCACTCTCTCCATGGAAAAGGACACGGAAGGAGCATGAGGCACATGTGTGAAAAGTGTCTGTTTTTTCTGTCTTGCTCACTACCTATTCCCTATATTTAGTTTTTATGTAGTGACAACTAAAATGCCCCGTACATGATTTCATTACAGGATTTAGTGTTAGTTTATGTGCATCCGTCTTGTGTCTTGTGTCGTCGCTAGACAAGACGTCAGTTTACGATAAATTGATGGGCATCGCCAAATCATACTGGAAGATCTAGCATTTTGTATGTATGTTTTTATACATGTTGTTATTTTCTGCCAAGTGATAAACGATATTTGATTGTGTAAAATCCAATAGGGAATAGAAATGCATATTAAGAAAAGGTTAAGGTTGGGGTTAAAGGGTTTGAAATGGTTGGAAATTTGCATGATTAGCATTTGAATGAATGAATGATTTATTTTGATTTCTGATTTCTTCATCTGCAAACAGTTTTAATGCATATAAAATTTACTACAATTAGGAAGCCATATCACAATATACCATGCCGCATATATTATTACCGCATTTATCCTCATTACAATTTAAAATATAAAAATATCAATGTTCAATACAAAGGACAATGTTCAAATTGCATAATGCATAATATAGACATAATTATGATGGAGTAATTTATACTGATGCGAAAATGTTTTTTTTTTCTTTTTTTGAATACAGGTAAATCGTCCCTTAACAATGAAGAAAGAGGGAATTCAGACAAGGAATAGGAAACTATCCAGCAAGTCTAAAAAGAAGAAGGGCTGCCTCATCCCTGATGTAATGAAACCCTTGGATAAAACTGCCTTCTCTTCATTCAACCCCGCAGCTTCAGCCATGTCTCCTTATATGTAAGCAAAACATGTACAAACTATAATCTAGAACCTAGACTGTATCTTATTATAAAATACGATATTTCCGCCAAGAATCTGTACATTGGACATTGTACATACTATAGAATTTATAGAATTTTCACCTCCACATCCCGTGATTGAAATGTGTTTGATGTGTGATTTGTGATTTGTGACAGGAGAGTTACACAATGAATGAGTCAATGAATGCTGAATACTGAATACGTTTAGAATTTAGAAGAGTAAAGAATATATTATATATTATAGGAATAGAGGAAAAAGAACACTGATTATTTTGAATATCCACTAGTTGAACATTGAGCATTGAGCACTATCAAAAGTCAAAGCCAAAAGGCATCAGACATCAAACTACGATGATCATGATCATTGATCATTGATACATTCATGTAGCAGTCTCAGTAATAATAATAATAGTAATAGTGTACAATTGTGTGTATGATAATCTTTTAATGTGTTATTCATTGAAACTCGACTTCGTGAAAGTATGAATTGAATTTTTAAACCCTTTGGTTATTCGTTATTCCTTATTGGACCGACGGCGGAACAAACAGACAGGCAGACACACACTGTAGTAAAAGTTTTTAGCTAGGTATTTATTAAGCAGAACTCCCAGACTTGAATTTGACTTTAGACTTTAGACTATGATTTTGAATTTTGAATTTTGAATTTCAATGTGATGCGTAATGAGATGGAATTGAATATCTGCATCATATAAAGTTATATTCTATACATAAATACATGTATGGATTTAGAGGAAATTAAAAAGTATTATTGTTATTGTGAAATGAGTATTAATGGAAGGATGGAGGGAGAAGGATTTGAATTATTTAGGATGGATCATTGGATCATAAGAGTTTTTCTTTTTTCTCTATACTCGATACACATTGATATTTCAACGCGGATGCTGAGATTAAGCATCTTTGCGACTGAGGAGGTCTGCAATTAATAGAATATTACGAATGAATGAATGAATGAAGGAAATGACTTGGATTGGATTGTGTTGTATAACAATGGTAATATTGTTGGATTATTTGTAGGTATCACAACGGAGGTATGCATCATCACCAATCTATGGGAGGCACGTCGATGTCTGGTGGATTTGGTCCTGGATTTAATCCAATGTCGGGAATGGGTAGTCTTGGACTTTCCGGCCCTGGATCGCTAGGATTGAGCTCGGCAGGGTCTCTTGGGCTCTCAGGTCATAATATGACTGTAAGTACTCATTTCTTTTCCTTTTGTTCTTCCGCAGTCTCCATTATGTATGTTATATACTTTGTATACATACTACATACTGCGAACAATTATTATCACTGTACTATCGTACACCTTTTATGCCTTATAACTTGTAAAACAATCATGTAAAAAGTTTATGCATGAAAAAGTTCAGTGTGTTAAAAAATTGAACATTATAAATGAAAATACAAAGTATGTGCATAAAAAGTATAAATATGTAAGAACATTGATTTTTTGACAAATACCTTACAATGGCTTTTCTTTTTCTTTTTTCCTATTGTAAACAGGCTGGTTGGAGAACGGAGTATACTTGAATCTGTGAATTGTGAACAAACCATTAAACTATAAGTTAAATAACTAATACTAAATACTAACACTATAAAGTTACAATGATACATCATTATTGTCATTATTGTAATTTAAGAGGGAGAAAATTTATAAACCAAAAGATGAGAAATCTTTTTAGTCAGCAGCAACACAAAACAACACAAAAAAAAACAAACTATAAACTATAGTAGTTGTATAGAAGTATGGAGAAATAAAGCAAGAAGCAAAAGTTATTGACTCGTCGCGGTGTCCCCGAAGAAATAAAATCAACCGTAGAATAGAACAATTATTAAAATATGTGCAAAACAAATGAGAATCAACAAAATAATAATAATAATAAAAATAATACTACGGCAGTTTTCCTCGTACCTTCCTATACTAAATAAATACATAAAGTACACACATACATACATGTAAGTACGTTACAACTTGAACTAAAATATAGTAAAGAACGTAGTTAATAATACAACATAAACTTTTTAATAATGAGTCCTTCAAAATCCGGAATAATTGTGGTTTATGAGTGACGTGAATTGAAGTTAAGTGAAGTGAACTAGCGTAATATTTAGTGAAAGAGACAAGAAAAAAGTCCCACACCAAAAAAGTTAAAAAATAAACTATAAACTACATTAATATACGGAGAAAACAGAAAGATTCTGCTTTGAAGTGGGTGCAGATTAGCTCTAAACTCTCACCTTTAACCTCTAAACTGAATAATTCCCCATCCAATCTCATCCAATATTTTCATTGATCTCGTATGATAAACCACCGACGACGACCGAAAGCATAACTATGAACTACAATCATCCAAAAATGTGTGGGAGAAATTGGACTAGAGAATAGCCAATGAACAAACCAGAGGAGAAAGAACTAATTAAAATACTATAGTATAAGTACTATGAACTGTGACCGAACCAAATGAGAAAAAAAACTACTATTTTTCTTCTAATGCAAAAGTGGAACCGGAAAGAATGCCAATGATTGGAGCTTGGAAGAGCTTGAGGTTGAGGTTGAAATTTGAGTAAATTAGCTAACCACAAAATTAAATTATCAGAGTACAGAGAGGCAAGAAGTCTTCATCGCTCTCTCTCTCTCTCTGTGCGTGGATCACTATCCCAAATTCATTCTTTCCCTCATGTACTAGTGGATTTAAGTTTGCGGTCATGTGGTTTGTTTCTATAAAATAACACATGAGCAGAACATAGTGATGTGTGTTGTTGTGTGTATGTGATGAATTCATTCTCATTTACTGACTACTGAATACTCCTATTACTACCGTCTTCTTCTTCTTCTCCTTACTCTTCTTTTCAAAACATGAACATGAACATGAAAATCTTGACAACAGCAAGAACAACTTCAACTCTCCGAGAACTGATGATGAAGATGAAAAAGAGGACGCAATATAATAAAGATGGATAAAATTACCAAAGCGAAACGAGACGAAAAGAATCGAGAAAGAGAAAAAGAACAAGAACAAGAACATGAACGAGAAGGCAAAAATGATAGCAGATAGGACGAATGAACGAAACAAGCGGACCGAGTCAGAACAGAGCAGAATAGAAAAGCATCAGGAGGCAGACAACCAACCACCAATCTACAGCAGCAATCTTCTCAAATTACAAAATCCTAATTGGTTGAGCAAAAGTCAGTACATCACTTGGATTTCCGTCCCCCTTAATCAGCAAAAATTCAGATAAATAATAGTCATCATCATAATAATAATGATCATGGTAATAATATTCGTACATATAAATATATATCTATAGTCTATAGATAACGATTATAATGATAAAAAAATATATACGTATTTCATTAAATTATGAATCAACTCCAAGTATTATACACTACAATAATAACAATATTCTGTATTACATTACAATACGTATATTACATATATACTGTGTAGAATGAACCTACATATATTATGAGGACTACTACTGGCAAACAAAGTACGAACTACTTTTAGTAAGATAATAATAATATAATAATATTATATTTATTATGGTAGTGTAAAACACATCATACATCATATTTTAAAAATTATGGACTCTTTATGATCAGTACATATTCTTGTTGTACAATGCAGGTTCCACACACATACTATAAAACACATACAATATTATACGTTCAGTTAATGAATTTTCTTGTATTGATCAACATAAAAAAAGTACAGCGTACAGAGTTTGCTCACATTGGTCATGAGTAGACATTTTCCTCGACAAAACTATTTATACTAAGAATACACAGATATACGTATGTAAAAGGCTTAGAGCACATTCATTGTTCTGGATGTAGTAATTATCAAAGTTAAATTTTGAATGCAGAACTAAATACAAAAAAATATACAACAACTTTTAGCTAGCTAACTAAAGCTAACCGGTTCGGCAAATTTTCAAAAAATCATTCGAGTACCAATATGAAACATAGGAGTCAAGTTCATTTTCTATACAAAGTATTTATAATTATAATTATTATTACAATCTAATGACGTCAATTTCATCCCGATATAGTATGTAGATATCTATATGCGTACTACACACTTTATACTTCATATACTGCTAAAAGTTTAGAGTATAGAACATAATATAAAACAAAGCGTATTCCATTTTTGCATGAAAAACCTGAATATAGTAATCATCGTGTAATCATTACCATACACATAGTAAAAAGCTGCAAAGATGTAGGCATAAGTAGAGGTTTTAAGTCTCTCAAGTCATGTAATTAAATTTTTATTATGTTCAATATCAAGTCGAGTTTGTTTGGTTTTTGATTGTAAACGATGTATGCAAATGAGAGGGAGGTGTAATGTATTCATTCAGTTGAAAATTTACAATTTCTACTCACATCAAGAGTCGTCGGGTTTTTGAAACTTTCATTTTTATGTAGAGAAATCATTTTGGTTTCTTATTTAAATGGTTGTAATATTAGTGCTTTTAATATTACAAATTACAAAATATACAACAAAAAACAATAAAACTCGTAAACTTAAAACGGGAAATTGACCAAAATACTTAGAGTTACCACAACATAAGCAGTTGTCATCATATTACTATATAGTATACGCAAGAATAAAATTCAATAACTGATGTCCCTATAGATAACTGCGTCCCGATCATTCATTCAAATAATATACAAATATATACACAGTATATTTAACTAGTAAGTTATTAATTATGAAATGACGGGAAAATGGAGTGATAGAGAACAAAAAGTGTGCAAAAGGAAAAAAAACTCTTTTAAATGTTTTACAAGTTCTTTTAGTTTTCGTTTTTGAGCAAAACGCCAAGGAATTTAAAATTGACGTTAAGTGTTATATTTATCACTGTGGTGTTTCATCAGGAATCAGGAAAGTTTTTCCCGAATTATAATAATATTGTTATTTTCTAGATAGTTTTTCACCTCTGTTTCTGGTTCGCGTGTACACACATAATATATTTTTCCTCCTCCACCGTTTCGCCTTTGTTTAGTTTCCCTCTCGCAAATACAATTCAAATATCGTACTTACATTACTTATGCATATTTAGTAGTTAATGGTGAAAAAAAGATGCAGCATCATCAGTGAAAGCAACCAGTGACGTGATTTATCATTATTATTATTATTATTATTATTTCTTTATAAAAACTACCTATAGACACGGCATTTAGTTCAGTTAATTATTTGCATAATAATAGTGTGATGAAAATGTAGTGGATCAATATCTATAATATAATATATACTTTACCGGATCCGGATGCCGGATATCGAATTGACCTTGCCGTCAATTTCGTCGAAACACACAGTCAATAGCTTTTAGTTTTAGTTGATTTTTTTATCATGTTTTTATTTATTAAGTATTTAACTATATTATTATTTTATTTTAGGATTCGTTTGATATCAGGATTATTTTGTTTAGTTTCAATGAGTTTTATTACTGTTTATGATAATATTCACCGATAGGGTAAAAGATGTTATTAGTTATTACTACACATACATATTATACATGTTATTTACATATTACATACACACGGTTACAATTTACAATAGAACCTACCATTAATTTTAAGTTAAAATCCAATTATGATATTTACTTTGTAATAATTTATAATAATCAAGATATAATTATGTTTAAGGGTATTTATTTATTCATATTTAGTAAAACTGGCGTGAGGCATAATATATTAGTATATAGCATTTAAATCTCATATCCACAATTCACTCACTACAACAACAATAAGTTCCAAAAGGTATAAGACCCAGTTCGTAGCTTTCTTCATTAGTTTTTCAAGTGGCAAAATATTCAGTCGTCATTGAAATACTAATAATTATTAGATAGCTCATGTATTTCATGTCGAATCAATCCGTGTATAACCTTTTGTGTATATGTGTTTTTGTCATTTGGGCTAATATAGTTGCATTAATTTCTAGAGAATTGGAACAAAAAATTATTAGCTAGTCCAACATTTTTTACATGGATATAGTATTTATATAATACTATGTGCTCTCTCTATCTATTTCGTAGCCGGTAACGATATTATGTAACGTATGTCACTAAAATGATCCCTTTTATCAATGTTAGCCCGAATGATTATCAATCCTAATTTTTGGGGAAACATGATACATACAATGTTAATGATAAATTCTTAAATGTTTATGTAATACGCTATGATACATTTCAATTGGTAAGGTTGTAAATTGCAGAGGAAAAAGATGACGGACAAAAAAAGTAGATAGAATAGTAGATAAAATATTCTACATGTTTTGCTTCATGTCGGGTATACTAAGATATAAAATATGAAATACTCCTCGTGTGCGTCGTCTACTGTCTCATATGTTTAATGTAAACTATAAATTATATAAATACCTGTCCGTATATTATATAATGACATAAGCATAATAATAATGTTAGATATAGACTTTCTATAATATGGTGTGAATATGATATACCTATAAACTATAATATAAGTAAATGAATCTAAGTACGTGCGCGCATCTTTTCGATATAAAAATTCATTCATGACAACTGCAATTTTCATGAAGATTCGATATTCGAAAAATACCATAAACCATAATAAATAATAAGTAAGAGTGTAAGAAAAAGGGATGTGTGTTTATATATTATGTTTATTCTTAATATTATTATTCTTATCATTATTACACGAGTAAAAAAGATGTAGAGGAATAAGAGAGAGAAAACAACTATATATAATAATATATAAATAAATAAGCAAATAAATAAATAATGTTACTGTGTACATAGATACTGATACTGATATTGAGGATGCGTCTTAGTAGTACACAGATGAATAATGAATATATACAAGCCGATATATATTATTGATATTATAATATTGATATTGAACATTTAGACGTAAGACAAACGTAATTATTATTATTATTATTTAAATATAAAAGGTATATACAACATAGTATAGTATAGTACTATAAAAGTGAATACTATAGGTTACAATGATATTCTAATTATTATTATTATTACTACTATTACACAACAACAACAACAACAATATTACTATTATTATACATGAAATATATAGTGTGGTAAAACTTGTACTTATACATAAAAAAATAATAAATAATTACAATGTTATTACTATTATTATTATATTATGTTTATTATGTAATATAGAGGAAAAAAGCATGATATTATGTTCACAAACCAATACGTACATATACATACATAAATATATTATTATAAAACAACAACAAGAACAAAAAGCGTAATAAAATACAAGTTAAAATAATCAAGTAAATAAACATGAATACATGAAATATATGTATATCATCTTTTTCCAACTAAACGACTTTATTTCATTTTCATCCATGCATTTTGATTTTTGACTATCACACTTCTTTTTCATTCCCTGGAGACTTGAGAAAACCACCCTCATGGCGACAGCTTTATTTTCATGTTGATGTTAATATTCTTGTACAAATATGTACAAAAATGCATAAGTAGACATTCATACTTGATACTTTTTGGATGAAATCAAAATCCAGTGTTATGTTGGAGGTATCCCCTATAATTGCTCAATCAATGCCCAATTGATTGTTATTTTGGACAATTTCCATTTCCAATTTCCAATCGTGTAAAAAACACAGCTTTTCTCTTCCCTCATGTTCACCTGACATAAACAATTAAATATAAAGTGCTAATGGCCTATTTGAACCATTTACATTGCCCTATTATGTTATAAATATGTTTTGTGTTTATAGTTGCAGTTTTGTTTTGTCTCTAGTTAGTTTTCTCCCTTGAATTTTGAACGAATGGATCTAGTTTCTCAATTTCATGCTATTTCATGCTTATACATTACAGATATATTCTACATATTATGTACGAGATACATGTACTCAAAAACTTTTCATACTATGCAATAGTTCATAAATAATTTTACTAATAATTATTGATTAAACCAAAGTAATGAATATGAATTATAGCACATACATACATATTATATTCATGGGACTATGTAGAAAATATTAATAACAACAATCATCCGTACATATATCCTATAGTAAATGTAGACGTCCGGCTACCGTAATCATAAACGTGTGTAGTGTGTACACCAGTACACGGTGCAAATCCAATCCATAGCCTAGACAAAAGTACAACCACAACACACACATTCACATGTATACATATAGACAAGGGAAAAACTAATCGGGAATTACACAAAATCGTATAATTTAGCTCAAACGACACATAAATATAGAGGAGGAACAAGCCATGTCCAACACAGTACAATACCATACACCCAATTGCATATTACCAGCCACCAACCATCATGTATCTCAGTATCAACATAAATAGTTGATAGGAGCTTCTCGTCAGTACGTGCGTCTATCTCATGAAATGAATAAATAACCGAGTTGCTGATTGTCCATGCTTAAACATGAGAAAGTCGCATGTTTTTCTTCATGGGTGGGCTTTTCTCTTTTCTTTTTCTCTTTATTACTATTACATCATATTGATATGCTTCCCATTTATAACTTCTATTTTCCACCTCTACCTCCATACACTTCCTCCTCTCTTTTTCTTCTTTCTCTTCCGTTTTCCTCCCTCGTCTCCATTCCTTTCACTATCAGTACTCGACACTTGATATTCAAAATAGACTTCACTTGTAAAATATAAATGTAGAGATGGATTCCGGATTCAGTAAAGGGAATATAAACACAAAAGTAATGTGAAAGCTTGTAAAAGATATTTCATATCAGTACTATCGGTATTTGTACACATACCGATATGCATATCTCGTCCATATGAGATAAGAAGTGTAATAATAGAAGAATGGTGCAAATAATCATATTATTACGGTACCTGAGTAGACAAATCATTCTTATAAACATATATTATGTGTATTTATTCATCCCTTCATTATTGACACAAAGCTAGTATTTTGTTTGTTTTTATTTTCCAAAACACACACATGGCCTTTTAAACTTGGCATGTAAATTGTCATTTTTCATTTGTGTCTTAAGTCTTAAGTCTTTAAAAAAAATTAATTCAAGCCTAATTTTACTCAATCTCTTGCCTGTTCATTGAACAGGGTAGATTTGATTTCTGACCTTCATGTTTCTAAATAATGTCTAGGGTTTTAATGGTGCCGTTGCATCATTAATTCCCCATGCTTTAATGTACACAATAATAAATAACATTAATCCATTTTCAGTAGAATTTCGCCCATGTGATGTATCCAATATTATATATTATGTCATCGTTTTAATAACTTTTGCCATGTGTATAGATAATATTGTGCATGTCATATATTTTGTATTGCTTTAATTTATAATGCATATGATTTATACTGGATTATGCATATAGCGGAAGACTACCGAGTATTTGCCGTGCACGCGGAAAAGTCAAAGGTAAAGGCAGAAGTGAGAAAAGGATGTGAATTTCTGCATGTTTGTATATGCAGTATGTAGAGAGTCTATGACTTTCCTACTTAACATTTACAATTGTACAAATGTCAATGCTTGTAGTAAGTAGTAAGGAGTCATGACCATGGATATTCTCTACTCGTCATTTCCCATGAGAGTACACAAAACACAAAACATCACATGTTTATGTATGTATGTTTTTTATATTGTATTGTGTATTGTTAACTTTTCAAAATCCTAGTAATCTTAAATTACCCAACCTTTCTTCTTTTCCTAATAGAAAACAGTACAAACTGTAAAAGTGGTTCAACATAATATAACAGTTATGCTGTAATTGAAAATTTTCGCTACCAGTCGTCACTTCAATTGAGTATTGAGTCTTGAGTCTGTATATGTTTCTTTTCCACTCGCTTGTCAGTTGTACGTGTACATATTCGTTGATACTTGTGTTTGTACTTTGTATTTCATGGTGTTGGTTGTTGGTTCCATTCACTTGCTCATTAGTTGGTAATCCGTTTTTTATTTTTCACACCGTCGTTTCCGTCCAATTCCAATTCTGTTCCATGTTGTATGCTGTGCACAACATACTTGTGCATCGTGTATCGTATGTTTTAGATTTGACGCGTACATATTTAATATTTGTATTCTTATTTGACGGACTCTTAAAATGGAAGAAAAAACAAACTAACAAGTATACATATGACGTACAATGTACCTACGATGTGCATTGTACATTTTATAATATACGGGGAAGACGAAGAGTGAAGAAAACCCCAGTCTCTAGACTCAAGTCTCAAGTCTCTCGGTTCTCGGCTCTGGATTGTAGAACGTAGGCAAAAGTCTGTTACACATCTACTGATAAAATACACAAGAGTAGACTTTTAGACTCCTTCTCTGCATTCGGTATTCTGCATGATAGTTATATACAAAAATGAAGCATAATATATTATACATTATACAAAACATTTATATTTTATATGGATGGTGTACTGATGTATTTCTGCTGATATTCAATAGTCGATAGTCGATAGCCACGTCGTCTACAAGATTGACTGAATTTAATATACAGTATACAGTTTACACTGTACAACACACCTTAGAACTTAGAACTTATGGACTTATAAAAAATGGAGAAAGGCCGGGTGACGACGATAACGATGACTGATATAAAACCAGAGAAAAACTAACTACATGAGGACATTTCCAGTAAATCAACACTGAATCATTTAGTTTTTCCTTTTCTTGTTACTTGTTGTATGTTGTATTGTATGGACTCTCTGCTCTCTGTCACTTCAACAAATACAAATAACAAATGTAAAGTGTAGTATGTAGTGCGTTGTACATTGTACATGCAAAATCGCATATTTTGTTTATTATGTAGAAAGAAAATGATTACATTATCATACACTCTCTAATGGTGAATGGTAAATGGTACTGTACTGTAAAACTTGAAAAAAAGGTTATAAATTCATAATGTGTGTACATTATTAATGTCCGGTCTTGTATGTACATTTTATTTTATTTTGTTTTATTCAACATCATAAAAATCTGCTCAAGGTCCTCAAATCCTCAAATCTCTTTATGCTATAACACGTTCGCATTCGTATTCGTATCTATAAGTATTAAATAATACATAAGAATATTCAGAAGAAATGAGAGACAAAGGAGAAGAAGCAGAAGAAGAAGGAGGAGGAGGATAAACATAATATAAAATTCAACACTTTGTTTAAATTCAATCCCTTACCAGTTGCTGGTTACTACTTGGACGTCCAATGTTCAAGTAATATAATATTGTAAATTATGTATTAAAAAGCCAAACCTACCTTCCGACCAAAAAAGCAATAAATGCAGAACACCCACTAAACCTACTAAAGAAAGTCGTATAACTTTTTTTCTTCTCAAATTTGATTCTCTCGTCTCACTTATTTTATGCTTCATACTCCGTACTCCGTACTCCATACTTCATACGTATCAAAAACATCACATACAGTTTACTGTGAATCTAAAGTCTATAACATAGTCTATACTCATATTTATTTGTTATTTGTAAGTTGTAGTTTGTAGTTTGTAGCTTTTAGGGTTAAACCTATAGTATCTTTGCTTTTTGCTATTTGCCAAGAAACTGTAATGAATTTTGTGTTGGACAATGGCCATTTTTTCTAGTGATAGCATTGAACACTCAACTGACTTTTGAGTAGTGAGTTTTTACATTTTATACATAATGCATAATATGGAGTATGGAATATCAAATCTGTCAAAAAAAAACAATTCGGATTTTCGATTTTACTCCCCTCATACTCGCATGCTTACTTTGTATAGGGGACAAAACTATGACCTATGAAGATGAGATTGGTTGGTTGGATATTGGATATTGGATGTTTAGCTCAAAAAAGAGTTAAAGTTAGAAAGTTGGAGAGATGCTCTCTCATCTTTTCCTTACTCCTTTTCATGTTGTTGTGTGTGATACGAATACGAATACGTATTTACATGATAGAGAATCGGCTAGCGGACTTTGTTGGGATGGATTTTTTTATTTTTTTTGTCTGGATGAAAAATGGGACGACAAGACAAAAACGGGAGAAAATAGAGAGAGAAAGGTTGGACTGGACTTTTGTTGGGATTTGTAAACGAGATTGAATATAAAAGTTCGTTTGACCGTGTCAGATCGGGCTTATCGCGGAAAAGCAGCAATCCAGCAGCAAGCTGTAGAGTAGACTGTACATTGTACATTGTAGACTCAAACGTCCAGAACCCAGAACTTTAGATGAGGAAAAGTAGCGAAAGAAGGAGAATGGAAAATAGAGTTCAAAAAGTCTCAAAGAGTTTAACATGTATATGTATATTTCTAGTTTCTACTTTCTAGTCGTCTACTGTGTATCCACTTGTATACAGAATACAGAAGTATATTATGCTTTTTTCATACAATTTTACGACCCAACAACCAACTCAAATGATATTCCATTCTTCTTCTCCATGGCTCTGCTATTTTGGTGTATCAGAAAACTTTTCATGGTAGACACTAGACACATTATCTTGGCAGAAAAGATTCCATGTATTAAATGCATACACCATACGTGTATGTGTTGGGAGTTGGGAAAAGCCATCACAGCACAGTATGCTGTGATGCAAAACACTCTGGTTGGTCTACAGCTAGAGTGTGGACCAACTTTTGAAAGTTTTAAATTTTACAAGATATAGCTTGTACATTGTGGAGTTGCTTTTGAAAAATTTATCTACTAATGATGGCTTTTTTGTCAAGCTTTTTCTTTGCAAAGCCCAAAGTCCAAACTCCAAAGTCGAACTTGAACATTGAAACGACGTCAGTCAGCAGTCAGAGTACAAATTGCACAGTGTAAATTATAGATGAAACAATATATTGTATCGCTCCCACATGCTACACCGTCCACTGTACATTGTCCACAGTACACTGTGTGTGTGTGTTTGTTTTATGTACGTGTGAAAGGCATAAAAATTGGAATAAATCAAAACTTGAAACTTTTCACTGCACTAATTCGTCCCTTTAGCAAGTAAGAATATTTGAAAGAAAAAAACAGACTGAGCAGTGATATATTATATTTTATATTCATAATCTCATGAAATGAAATGGAATAATGGAGAGGATTGAAAACTGAAAGGAAGTAATATGTAACCGCCGTAATGAGGAGTAGAAAGGAGAAAAACTCTCATCAAACATGACACAAAGGAAATGAAATGACTATACACAATACACAACACATTATACATTTTATTTTATTTCATGTTATATACAATACATAAAATACAAAACCATGAAAAACAATAGTATGAATTGTAAATGAAGAAAAACAATAAAAAATTTAATAAATATTTTTCCATTCAAGATTCAGGTTCATGAGAATTTTACATGTGTCTCGGATAACCATTGGCATTGACATTGACCACCGACCATTTTAATCACTTACCAACAACTTTACACTGTGCAGGATTCTTGTGACATTCTTTAGAAATCAAGTGACAATAATTAATTTTAATAACGATATAACATACTTATATAGTACGTCTAGTACAGGTATACACCTTTTATATAGTACTCTTTTCTCACCATCCTGTACCGTATAGTGTATAGTGTAATAGTGTACAGTTTATGTTGTCTAGTTTAAAATAGGTACATTAAAAAAATAATTATGAGTTAGTTATTTTAAAAACTCTGTATACTGCTTTAGACTTTGGACAGTAGCACAACAGTAGTCATGACTTGGATGCTTACAAGAAAAAAATAAAATTAAACAAAGGTTCAAAAGTTTGTATTATGAAGTTTTGTTTGCTGGTACATCGTACATTGTACATCATTTAATTCCATTTATGTACTTTTCTTCTCTCTTCAGTTTTATTTCATTCATTTAGTCAACAGTCAACAGTCAGTAGTCAGTATAATATAATATAATGATGCTTGTAATTATTGTTGCACTTTTAATCGTAGGTTATTGACGGGGCGTTTACTTGTTGTTTGGTGTGCTTTTTAACTTCTTCATTACGAAAGGGGCAAACTACACACTATACATATTGTACATATTGTACAGAGGTGGGTAAATGTGAAACTTCTGTATTATGTACAATGTACAAGTTGTGTGTAAGTGTGTTTTGACCAAGTTGTGATCCTAATAATACCTTTCGTAATGCTTCATATTTCACAAACAAATGACTACACAAAGCTGAAGAAAGGAAAAAGAAAAGGACAACATACAACATACATGTAATGTTGGGATCACAGAAGACAGAGAGAGAGGGAGAGAGAAGCACCTTAGAAATCCCAGATTTGCGTCCCTCCTCCAACTAATAAAGAGAGAAAGAAGTTCTAAACACATAATAAATAGTGTCCACAGCAGCTCTAAAGAAATAATAAACACTTAGAAATACAAATACACACAACTGCTTGAATGAATGATGAATGAAAATATTGAATACAAATACTCAATACGAATATTATGTGCTTTCCTATTATTCCTACTGCAGTATTCATTATATTATGATATTGTGCTGTTCTGTTCATTCTTCACGTGTGACTTGTGTAGTGAATGTTGAAACTGAATTTATTATTTATGTGAAACATGTTTCCATTTACCGCTCACAATATGACTACCAATTTTTCCTTTCATCCGTAATGTGTGATGTATGATGTATCCTCTGCTCTATTATTATTACTTGAAAAGATGAAAAGCTTTGGTTTAGTTGGGTTTGGTTAAGCTACCGAGTTTCTTCCATTTTCCATTTACCATTTTATAGATTTGACTTTAAATCATTGAATATTTCCTTTGAGCCGTTTTTTCATCTTTGGCTGAACAAGTTTTAGATGGAAAATTGAGATGTCGAAATTCGAATTCGATTCTAAATTCTAAATCACAGAAGAAAAATGAAATATTTTTACAGTTCACAATAGTTCAAAAATTCTGATTTCAAATTCAAAAGCCGATTGTCCATTCCAATCCAACACAAAATACAATGCATCCCAAATCCAATGGAACTTACATAGAGAAAAAGAATATTATCGACTGACAACGCATTTATACGGAGTACATAAAACAAAAAACACACAAAGCATGAAGCTAAAAATTCAAGGGCATGAGATATAAAAAGTTCAAGAAAAGGCAAAAGGCTCAATGATGTATACTATGAATTTCATAAACTAATTAGTTTTTGCACGCCGTTCATTAACTACTAGTATGACTGGTGACATTTGTACTGTGTACTTAAGTGTGTTGAAACAGGGTTAAAAAATATAGAGATAAATAAGGAATATCGGTAGTTATTAGTTATCGAGGGAAAATACAAAGTACTACAAAAGTTCAACTTTCAGGGAAAAAAATGGTGTTGGTAAACCAAAGCAAGTTCCATCACTTTTAACTTCTAGATTCTAGATATATTATTGTCAATTGTCATCCATTGTCATTGTTAACTCGATTTGTTGCCTGTTGTGTTTGTGTTGAATGTTGAATGCTCAATTCAACCCCCTATTCATTCCCTATCTCATCACTTTACAATAAAACCACAAGACAGAACATTCCAAATTCCAATTCCAACATAAACCACAAACCACAGCAAGCCAAATAACAAATAAATAAATAATAAATATTGTTGCATTGTATTTGATAACTTTTGTACATCGTACATCGTGTCATGTGTTGTATTTGGTATTTGGTATTTCATAAATAATGTGACCATTGTTACTCGTATTATTATTATTGTCCTTTTTTCTTTCTCTCTGCTCATACAGAAAGTCCGTCATCCGTCATCCGTAGCTTGTGGGGAATCGGTGTATACCAACGGCAGGCTATAACACAACACAAGACAAGACACAAGTCTATAAAGTTCTATTCTTTCCCTCGTTACTCTTTACTCTTTGCCTTTCTCTCCATCTTTCCCGTTTCCTCCAACCTTTCGGAATTTTGAAAAAATATAATAAAACCATCTTGATAATGACCAGCTGACGGACATGTTGACAATGCTGCTCCGTCTTTGATTTTTATTGGACACCTTGTAGAATAAATGACCAATACAAATCTCCCATTCCGAAATGCACAATGGGCAATGGACAACGCACACACCTTAGGAAGCCTCTTCTTCATCTACGTAATGTGTGTGTTTACAGTGTACATACTATATACATACCAAATACCAAAGCAGAGGTCAACAGAATTCCACAACAAGTATTTTTCAAAATTACCTACAATTTTTAAAAGAAATACCGAGGATGCCTCCTCATTCTGTCTCTATTTTCCACTGCATGATTTTCTTTAGTGTTAAACACTTTCTTCAATTCTTCAAACCGAAATAGAATGGAATAGGAATTTGTAATATTTGTTTGATACTTTTGATTTTGATTATGATGATCGGAAATTTCGTGATGAGGATAAAGGACAAAGGAATAAAAAATGAATGCATAGTTTGTAAATATTTATTGTGATATTTTTTGTACAGAGACCGGAAGAGTTACTGAGTGAGTGATGGAATGGAGAATCAAAGTATGAGAACACATTCCATTCCTATGAAATTCTAATTCTAATAATTGAGAGACTGACTCCTTTGCTGACTAAGAGAAGCTCAAAATAGAAATAGAAATAGTACATCGTACATACATCGTACACAAGAAGTGAGAAGAAGAATAAATAACAAATAAGACAGAAGACAGCGGACAGAAGGTAACAAATAAGAACGAGAAGAGAGGACTGAAGACTGAAGAGTAAAGAGTAAAGAGAAGGGCCACGTTTGAAAATAAAGAAATTTAGCTCTCGTCATGGTCTATAGTTAAACATTGAAACTGTTCAAAGCATTGATCGAGATCAAATTCCATTCTCTTTGATTCTTGATTCTTGAATCTCCTCTCATACATAATACATAACCCATACACATTACACAAGCTACAATATACAATAATATTATTTCATATACATGCATGTATACAGTCAATAGTCAAATTCGAGAGTCCAGTCATTCAGCGAATGCCGATGTCAAATAAACATCACATCAGCACCAGCCAAGCAGCAAACAACCCACAACAAAATTTAATGAACAATGCTCTCTTCTTCGTCTTCTTCTTCTTCTTCTTCTTTTACCAATACAGTATTTATAATTTATAATACATTACATTACATTTCAATGTACAAGGTACAATGTGAGTCTTTTAATACTTAATACAATATTAATATAATTTAATGCATCGTGAATCTGTCTATACATAATAATCATCATAGTCATAAAATATGTACTCAATATAATATTAGTACAATCTTCAATGTACAATAAATTCATAAATATAAATATAAATACAAATATAAAGCTATGAGTATAATTTTCATGTTTTATTTATGTAGTCAAGTGATTCAAAAATATACATATATTATACCTATTTGTGTTTATATATTATATGGCCAGGAGCTCTGACTTTTAATAGATAGATATCAGCTCTCATCTTATTTGTATGTACCTTAATCATTTCAGTTTTTACAGCCATTTTTTTCAATATGTACCTCTTCTCCACTGTCGACTGTCACTTTAATTCTTCTTTTCTTTCTCGGTACTCTGCATTCTGTACTCTGTACATGTTTAGTCTGAACATTGAGCGTGTGTGTAGTTTGTAGTTTGTACAATAACACAAGACACATGGACGTCATTTAGTACAATGAAGCTAAATAAGCTTTTGTGTAATGTGTGTGTGTGTGTGTGTGCCTGTTGCCTGTAAATATGTGCATTGTACACAAATACGTACATATTTTATATTGTTAAGATGAGGATGCTGATGCTGATTTTGATGCTGAGCTGGTGCTGGTACTTGTATGAAGTATGAATTTGTATCCATGTACTCGAGACTTGAGACTTGAGTACTTGAGGTTGGTTTCCTTCTTATTTGTTCCTCTTCAATCTTCAATACCTGTGATTATTAGTATTAATATTAATATTAGTTGTTTCTTGTTGAGTGTTGGATCGTTGGATGTTTGGATGAAGGATGAAGAGTTTTGAAAAGGACGATGGAGATGGAGAGTGTAAAAAAATGCGAGAAAAAATCCAGGCACGAGCACGAGCTTACAGATCATGCCACATACTAATTAACCAAGAAAATTAACCATCACAAAAACATCTCTTGTTTTTCACACTCTTCTTCGTCTATAGTTTTTATGCTCATTAAACTATGCATTCATCAGATTCAGATTACACATATTACATGTGTAGCAACTGTCTACTGTCTACTGATATTGCAACATGGAAAATGTAAAATTTGAAGCATGAATTGAGTCTCGTGTATTGTCAATTGTCAATGACCGCGTATCCACCGAGTATTTTGTACCAAGTCCACTTACTTTTCCCATTTGTTATTACTCAAGAATCAAGACTCAAGACTCAAAACGCATTCGAGGTAAGTCACAAAAGTGTCAAAACAAATTTGTTTATTTTATGCATTTTTCATCCTCTAATGATCAATTTTGAACCTGCGGGATTAAAATTACTAACCAAAAAAGAAACAAAACCAAAACAGACCAGCCTTTTTGATACGATCAATTCTCAATCGTCAATATTTCCGATTTCTTCACAAGAGAACAAATGATGGGGATTATTATTATTATGACTGTTGCAACAATTGACGGAATTGCTTTGTTTTCCACACTGATGCACACGGATTTGGTTAGATTTGAGAAATTACAATATATTTTACCCTGCTCCTGAATGAATCCCAAACTTTCATTATGTCTTGCTTGTTGTTGGTTGGGCAAAGGACGAAGAAAGTTGAAGAGGAGGAAAAAGAGAGAATAGAGGAGTTGTGCGTGTATTGCCGACAAGAGTATTATTATTAAGGTAAGAAGTTCGAGGGTATCCGAAATCCAAACTGATGTGCAATAAAAGTTCAATGCTTGATTGGTTTCTTCTTCCTTTCTCTCTCTCTATGTTTTCTGCCTTGTTCATTGTACATTGCACAGAAATTTGTATAGGCCGGTATGAGGTGCATTGATAGTTGATACGTAGAAACATGGAATGAGATTTCTTGTATTGGATATTTGGTATTTAGTGTTTACATTGTTGGGAGGCCAAATCCCTCGTATTCTAGTATAATACACCATGGTATGGTATGGTGAGGCATGGCATGTCTGTAAATAAAAAAAGTTGGCGTTCTCAAAGAAGTGGAAGGGAGTTTGAGGCTTGAGGCATTTTGGCACGCTTTCCCGTAATTCCTATCTATGCACAGTGGGAGATCTCAAATCTCAAGACAAAAGCGTTAGGCTAAAGAATAGCCTTTTCACTACAATGGAAGAAAAACCGGCAAAACAATTATTATTCTTTCGTCTTTGGGAATTTACAAGACAATCCAATCCAATCCAATTTATCCTCTCGTCTTCGTTCATTTCATCTCAACTCTTGACAGACTCAATGTAAAATGCACAATGCACATACCTAAACTCTCTACACTCTACACTACACTATATAACATACAAACAAATATGATGCATATTATATTACAGGTAGTGCTTGTAAATGGTAAATGATAAATGAAGAATCCGTTCACGAATACCGAAAACAGATTACATGTGGATTTTTGATAAATGTAAAATGCACATAATTACAATCGTGCACCTGTATTTTAACTTGCACTTGATTTTTTTTTCTTTTTCTTTGTATTCCTGTCTTTTTCCACCTGCTAAAAATAACTCTTACTTTATTTTTCTCCCCTCGATATCAAAAAACATTCTCGAGCCTTAAAAAATTACAAAAATTATTTGTGAATTTTTATCAAAATTAATAAATTTACCAACGATATCAGATATCAGACAACAGAAAGGGAAAAGGCAAACATCATAAATCATAATACTGTGATTTTTGAACACAAACTGCAAGCTGCACATGTGATAGCATTTTTTTTGTCAAGTTTCTCAAGGCTTATCGGTTAATTCGTCATTTGGTCACTTGTCCTTTACTCTTTACTCTTTAGCATAATGCCGTATAAAACACGTGGGACTGTGGGAAATTTAATTCGGGAATTATTAATACGATTATTAGATTTTGTTTGTGAGGGAAATTTTTTCTCATTATTGATAATGAACAATGAACGCTACGTTATGTATGTTGAATGATAAAGGAACCTGAAAATAGTTTCATATTATTTGATATTTTTCACCGCCCATTTTTTCCTACTCCTTGTACATTCATCATTCATCATATTCATACATAATACATAGTGCTTAATACGTTGCAGATTCTTTTTTGTGTACGTTAGGATTAGATATTAGATTTGAATTTGGGTTCCTTAATAACTCATTATTATTTTTTTCCACTCCGTTTTCAGTTTTGAACATTGAAAATGAATATGAATGTTTTTGTCTTTGACTTTTGACTCTCCTGTTTTTTTTATTTTGTGTGTAGTGTGTAAGTAGTGTGTATAATATATGAATATATGAACAACATTGGCGATGATGATGATGACGATGAGGAAGGCGAACGAGGAGCGAATATCGTGCGGACGACATATTAAGAAAGAAATTGAGAGAGAGAGAGAGCGAGAGAGAGTTCAGGAAGGAATGAATACCTGTGGACTTTGAATCCGTTTTGGATTCGAAAATTCGAAAGAAATCACTGAAATGAAGTGAAACGAGTGGACATTGAATGTATTCAACTTGACGTGATGAGAATCTTGCGTGAGTAGTCTGGTTCTTTTCGTCCTCCGTCCAAAAACAAAACAAAACAAAGGAGAATGAGAGAGCGGACTTTTCCCGTCCACAAACAGTTTCCAGCTTACAAATGCCAACATATTATAATATACAATATACATGCATGGATCTATGAATATGAATATTCATGAAATTACTACGGAGCGATACATTTTAGATCCATGTACAAATATTCTATTTCACACACAACACAACACAACACAGCACAGTGATGTTTGTATTTTATATGTGTGTGCATAAACAATGGACACTCTTAATTATGATTTTCTCCGTTCTACATTTTACATTTATGCATTCTGATTTGTCCTCTGTCCTTCACTTTGCATCAGTTCCAATGGTTTGCCTTTCATTTAATAATATAATACATTATACAGTATGCACCTATTTCAAGTTTCAAGACAAGTCAGTCTATGGTCTATAGCTTGGGATTTGGGGTTTGGGCATTTCACATTTTATTCATTCTTGACTTTTCCTATAAAATCCAATCCAATCCAGTCCGATTCAAACCAATGTGTAATAAACAAACACAATCCTTTCTATTGCTCCTTTCAACTTGAAACTTGAAAAACTGAGCTGAAAATTGAACACATGTGCTCATGACTTTGATTTCTATTCCACAAATCCCCCCAGAACTGTGCATGTGATGTGTACTTTCCCTTCTCCAATTCAATTGAAAATAATGTGATGTGAAACTGTAGACTATAGGACTGTTATTGCTTTCTCCATCTGGCATTTCTTCGTCTGAGCACTGAGTCTACTTATGAAGTATGAAGAAATTTTCTGCTGACTCTGAATTCTCCAGACTTTCTCCCAGTTTCTTCCCAGTCTCTTGTCAACATTTAGATATTCCGTATTCATTCATTTACTACGACGTACACGTAAATATTAAATTTTCCTCAGTTTCCCGTCAATAGGCACGATATTTTTTTTCATACACTTAACCATTTAAAACACCTGTGAGCTTTGAGCTTTGAGCTGTGTGAGAGAGAGAAAGGGACAGCAAGATTAATAATGAAAAACAGCTGTGGAACTGTACAAAACTGGATGATGAATTTTCATGTTTAGTGTACAAAAGTGTCCGATTCCAAAACCAAAACCAAATAAACAATGAAATATGAAATATACATGAAATCATATCAGCCAATTTAAATCCACCATGTGTTGTGTTTTGTGCTGGACTAGCCGCTAAGGAATAAGAAATGTCTCTAGACTCTAGCACAGGGAGAATTTAGAATGTCGTGGAATTTTACTTGTATCGTGTATTGTGAAAAATGAAAATCCTGCTAAAATATAAAAGACTTTTACACTTTTTGTTTGCAGTTTAGTTTGTAGTTTTTACACTGGAAACTGAATAAGGCACTTTTTAAATCCAAACTGCTCATTCACAATTCACAATATGTACTTGACCGTGTGTTTATCATTGTAGTAATTATTATTATTAGCGGTAGACAGAAAAGAAGAAAAAGAAGGAGTAAGTGTGTTTTGTATTATGATTATTATAATTACATATTCCACATGCACAATATACAATCTAGAAGAAGGTATACAAATATGCTGGTGATATATTAGAAGGACTCTGTAGGGTTGCATTGTAAATTGCAATTTAACCAAATTAATTACATCATAAATATTAATTCTTAAATACATATCTACAACAAACCAAACCACAAATCCAAGCACGGCATATGATTGTGTACACATACAACATATTCTTGTATTTGAGGATATAATCTCTGCTATACTTTACATACAACTGTATGCTGTAGGTAGTAGTCGTAGGTAGGTACAAGGCGGTGGGTATCTGTATAATCAGCATCGGCACACTTGTTATAATTTCCCTGTTTTGTATGTTTTCCTGGCTTTTTTCCGCTCCCGGTTCCCGGTTCTCGGCTCTCAGGTTTTTTTCGACATTCGACAATTAAGTGACTTGCTGTTGCTCATTTCTTATTTCTCTCATAACCTGTAAACAGTAACCTGGAACTGAACCAGTAAATTTTGGATTTGATTTTGGAACTGGGAACTTGGGAGGGAAAGAAATATTTTCCTTCACATCTTTATATTTATGAGTTGGATCTGAATTTGAATTTGAATTCGGAACTGGAATGGGACGTTGAGAATTAATCTGCTATACTTTACATATACTTGCCTACATTTCTAGTTTCTAGCTAAGAGCTAAGAGTAGTCTAATGTCCAATGCTGCCTCGTTTTTGATGTTCTTAATGACTCTACGAATCTTAAATGAATTTTTGTCATGAAATTATAATACACTCCCGCATAAATAAATTTCCAGTGTATGTCTAATGTATATAGCATAATATAGTGAGTGACTTTCACATTATATCGTTTCTTGTTGCACGAATTCCCATTTACCATTTACATCCATCTACTGTGTATTGAACATTGAGAGCATGGAATATCAAGGTAAAGCAAAGGAAATAATATCTGAAGTTCATTATGCTAATTTTACAGAAAATTACTGGATAAAAAACCAGAAGCTTTTCCCTTCATTTTCTTTCTCATTTTTTTTTGTAGTCAAGTGTTCTTGATGATAATTTGACTGTATTTTTATTAAAAGTAATTTGTAAGATGTGAAATATAGAGAGTATAGAGTGTAGAGTTTATGAACGAGATCGGAACTATTTTGTATCTTTCTATCTGAAAAAGATATGAAAAAACAACACAAACCACTACAGCCTCCAACCAAGTTCAAGTTGAATGGTGTGAGAATGTATTCTGTATTCATTGAATACTTTTTTGTTTACAGCAAGAAGTTTTTCACTTGGAGCTTGAATAAAGAATCAACTGTGCACGCAAAACCTCCATCATCACTTTATACAAAAAATCATGATTTTACTACGGTTTGCTTGGTTCAAAAAATCCAAAAATTCAACATAATAATAATAATGACCATGATAATTATTTCATAATTCACATTTTGAAAAACATTGATAAAGTTTTGAAAACACATTCTGTACTGCTGTAATCTATATACTCTACAGTCTACACCCTTTGCTACAACTAAAATGTATTATTATTAGACCCCGGATTTATATTGATGGAAAAAGCGAAAATATTTAAATACATATTTACTGAAAAAAGGCCAAAATATTGACAAAAAAAATATAAATATTGACCAAAAAATATAAATATTGACAAAAAAATACAAAAAATTCTCGAAAATTCAATTACATCTAGTGCAAATTTTCTAAAACTTTCGTTTTATTCACCTAAAAGTACACAAAAACTCCAGAAGAAATCAATGTGACAGAGCCTTCGTGCTGGACTGAACTGAAATCTCCCTAAAAAATACTTCTACTGCATGACCCTATTTGAACGAGCCATTTTTCGGGATCTTCAGCTCTTTGACTTCCAGGTGTCAAAATAGGCCAAGATTGGTTTTTGTCCAGCTCAACTACAACATCTTGTACGGGTGTATCTCATTATGTGTAAATATTCTTAAGCAGATCATTTTTTGGTGAATTTAACCATTTGACTTCCGAAAATTGTTAGTTTGCTTTCCCTTCTATGATTTTTTATGGTATTAAAATACAAACTTTGAAGTTTTTTTTTTGAGATAAACTGGTTAAATTTATCAAAAATTAGTCTATTTAAATATTGTTAATTGTTACAGATGATGAGATTTACACAAAATATTTTAGTTGAGTTGGACAAAAAACCAAGCCTTGACCCTATGTTACCTAATTTGACTTTTGAAGGTCTGGGAGCTGAATTTTCGGAGAAAAGTGGTTGATTTAAACATTGTTTAAAGCCAGAAGGGTTGGATTGCAGTCCAATGGGAAGGCTTTTCCCATACTCTTCCTTCCTTCGTCCTTTTTGATTCGACGAAGGAAGAAAAAGTACATATTAGACGACGAATAACCTGGAAAATTAACTTGAATTTGTTTGATTTTTCAAAGATATTTTTCAAAAATTATTGATTGTACATGGCACAAGTCCATAATTTTTTCGTTTTTACCTAGTGTAAAAGCAAAAAATTGGAAAAAAGTCGAAAATATTGATGAAATATTTTTGACTTCCTAAAATATTGATGTAAATATTTATATTGACGAAAGGGCCAAAATATTGACAAATATTGATTTTAAAAATTTGCTAAAATGACCTCTAAGGGGTCAAACGTCTATATCCGAAGTCTCATGGCCCTAGCACAAATCAAAAAAAATATTGAAATCAATATGAATCCGGGGTCTAGTTATTACATCTTTCTTCATGTCATTTTGTAGTATAGAGTAGGAATCTGGCTTTGTGAGTACGCGTACTTTGTCTGCGAAACTTCATCCATCTCCATTTTCAGTCAGCATCTGTCTATAGTCTATACACACAAGTCATTGTTAGAAGTTGAACACAACAACACCGAGCGAGCGTGTGTGAAAGGATGATTTAAACTACGGATGAAAGAAGAATGAAAGAAAGCGAAGAGAAAGTAGAAATGCACAACTTTATTCTACTTTTCATCGCATGTAGTCCTGTGATTTCTTTTCCTTTAGTAACCTTATTTTTTCATTTCTCTTCTTTCCATTTGAAAGAGGAAAATTACTAAATTCTGTTTATTTGAGCACTATAAAAGTATGTTTAAAGTGTTCAATGACACGTGTGTGCATATGAAGTTTAGTTCTTATGCTTAAAGTTAGTGCATAATACATATGCATATGTATATATATATATTATATTGAACATACCTACAAAGCTGTAACATGGAATAGTAATATATTATTATGTATAAAGTACACATGTGAATACCTCAATATTGAATAGGATTTTTATTCCATGGTTTTGGTACACACAGTCCCATCAAACGCTCCATCCAATATGTTTAATGCTGAAAAAAAATACAAACAAATATTAGATATTAGAATATTACATGTCATGCAAACGTTTGTACTTTCACTCAAATCCATACTGAGTGAAAAAACTTGAGCTTGAGACAGCCTTCCTTGAAGACTTCTGGACACACAAGTCTACCATACAGATATATTGTACATGGACAATGGAAAATGGACATATGTTGTTCCTATTGGTATGTCATATGTATAGCACACTGCGTAGAGCTGTAGACTGTAGAGTATTTGGTATTTAGGAACTGTTGGTACAAATGAAATGTAGAGTGTAGAGCTGTAGACATTAGACAGCCGTGTAATGTGTGTATTCTTGTTGTTGATGGACATGGCTGATTGCTAATTGTAATTTATTAAAAGTGAAAGTTGACTGTTACGTGTAAGAATTATTGCGGATTGCAGATACTATCAGATTTTTCATACTGAATCCGATCTAGTTTACTTATAACTCAAAATAAAAGTTTTCATACATATATACGAGGAACAAAACGTTGGATAAATTGGTAGTGTGTAAGTTAAAAAAATACACCGGTATTGAATGCGTGTATTCTATATTACATAATAAACATGGGTACAGGAGTACCTACAGAGGGAGCGAGCTAGACGAAACGAGAGGTTATAATATTATATTGAAGTAACTGACTTCTAAAAATATTATAACTTGTCAAGGTCGGATCTTGCTTTTTGGGGGAAAACCCAAAAATGCCCGGTTTACGAGTCAAGGGAACACTTTTATGAAACACGAACCTCATATTCGGATTCTCCGTCCCCAATTATCCCATATCCTACACAGATCTAGGTTTTATACTGTTTTATGTGGATTTTCTGCATAAAAAACCGACTAAAACCCGGTTTTCGGGAGGTTTCGGGAGTCGTAGAAAAACCAAAAATACATGCAGCACTGACGGCTATAATGACAATGTCAATGCAAAAAACCGCATGTGATTTGGTCTATCCGTTTGGCTGGAACCGTGAAAAGAACAGACGGACAGACAGACAGACAGACAACATGATAGAATAAGGGGAGCTCGCTTCGCTCCCTAATATAACATGATTTTATTCCATTACAATGGTAAACACCACTCTATTCCTGCGCTATTATCAATTTTCAAACGAACAATGTTTATTGACTGAGGAAACCGGAAGTATCCAGTAGCACATGGAGTCACGACTAACCATTTTGACGACAAGAAGGCAATAAACTAACTGTTTTACTTCCATGTCGCGAAGGGTGTGGAGTCTGGAGTTATTAACAACAAGCTCCTACATTCTTAAATCTTCTTCCATGAAATTTTTTTTTAAATTCTGCGTAAGATAATACACATACATGACAAACGTCAGTAGATAAATCATTAAATGTGTCATGCATTTATGATTCAGTTTGTGGATTTGTGACGTTAGCAACATATTGCACTATGATTCGAGATTCGAGAGCGCATCTATACATTTTTGACCCTTTTACGCACACAGCAAAAAATGACACAATTTATATCATTTATGGAATGACGGTAGTGCGATCTAATAATCTAATAAAGCACTGGATTACAAATTACAAGTGACTAACTTTACGCGCTAGTAGAGGTGAAAATCGTCGAAATCTAATTTTTTCATAAAACCATCAAAAACCCATTGC
>JAQGBH010000563.1:0-47679 GCA_034698265.1 Sminthurinus aureus
TTCGCTTCCGGAGCCTCAAGCATTTATGCTTTTAAGGCGATATAAAATCATCACGAAGTGATGATTTTAACTTTATTAGTTTCTAGGGTTATTCAAAACTCAAAACTCGAGACTCGAGACTATAAAATGGAAAAGTGTAAAAATAGGATAGACAATAGACAGTTCTATGATATTTTTTTGTGCTTTGTGCTTTAAAAGCAACGGTGCTACAAGCTATAACAAACTGTTTTTGTTGTAGAATTGATTGTAAAGAAATCTAGTACTTTGAACTTTGAACAAACGGATAGAAATATGCACACAAAAAAGATGGGAGATTAATTTAAATTTTGTGATTCAACCCTCAGCTCATTATACAAATGATATCTCATATCAGAAGGAAACGCTCTGAAATGTGAGTTGAGCCCCTTGACTCTGTACAGAATTACAGAATTAGGCCTGAGTGGATGGAACAACCCTATGGTTTTTAGTCAAGGTCTCTTGTCTCTTTTCTATTTATTGTTCACAATTGTATGTAGATTTTATCCCGAAATCAAGAATTCCAATTCCAATTCCAAAAACAGGGACATATGACACACAAATTCTGCTACATGAGAGAAACAGTTCAAATCCAGATTGAGATTCGCATTCAAATTCACATTCAAACTCACATTGGGAATTTACAAGGGAGATAATCATTATCAAGATGAATATCATAATCACAGCCACGGTCTGGAGTCATCAGTGTACAATTTACAATTTACAATTTACAATTTACAATGTACACTGTGTAATGTGTAGTCGTTAAAATAGAGAAAATAGTTTGGATCTTGCATACAACTTGTCTACACTCTTCCCTTCTCTTTTATACTCTTTTATACTCATTTATACTCTGACCTCTGTTTTGTCTTCCAGTGCACACAAGCGAAAAGCAAACCAAAATTACAGAGTATTCACACCAGATTCATTTTCTGTTTGCTTATCCTGATGGAGTAATTTAGTTGTGACTTGTGTATTTTACCGAGTGTCTCCAATCTCCAGTCTACAGTCTCCAGTGTCTAGTCTGCTCTTCTCTGCTTTTCTCACTCTACATCTCTGTCCACAACTGTTAATATAGGATAATTTCTACATGACATTGGAGACTACACTCTACACTCTACAGTGTAGAGTCTACACTCTAGAATATATACTCTAAACTCCAGAGTCTAAACTGGAGAACATAATAGAACACTCAGAATCCGGATTAATTACTAGGAAATTCAAAGGACTAACGATTCAAGTTTCCATTATATGGTTGATGAGCAAAATTTCAAGTATTTCAAGTATTTCAAATGTTTGATGAATCTGACAAATTATTATGTGTAGTGTGCCGGCTATTACATCATGTAACATACGCCATAATACACAATGTATCTGCTACATTGTACATTGTACAACAAACGAGTCTGGATGAAAATAGAATTTTACGGCTGAATGCCTCCGTGACCAGTAACCGGTAGTAAAATAGAATAGAATAGAATAGGGAATAGGTGTTGAGTGTTGAGTGATGAAAATGGGAAAGGTACTTTGAATCAAATCTAAAAAAATCCATGCAAGTCTAGTTGATAAAATAAATGTAAAATGTTGAATGGACAATGGACAGTTTTGGTGTGAGCCAATTCATTTAAATGGGTTCAATATGACAAGAGACATACATATGAATGAATAAAAGATAGAATGATAGAATTTAGTGTGGATGTGTAAAATACCAAATATCAAACCTTGGTGAGAGCAAAGAGGTGAGGAGAGATTCTCTGAGTCTTGTCTGTGAGCTCTGTCGTTTCAAGATGAAGGAGTCTTGACTGTGACAGGAGCCAAAGTGACGATTTTTCGGACTATTGTCCTGACTACTACTACAACTTTGAGACTGAGGTGAGGAGGAAGCGGAAGCGGAAGATACGGATTGATCATCTGGATGATTGTAACTGTTGGCATTTGTCAGTTTTCGAAGGTCCAATGGACGGAAATTACTGTGGAATTTCCGGACGAAACTCGGAGTGGTGGGGAGTGAGGCAGGTACGGTGCTGATCGTGGACATGGGCGCCGATCCCGATTGACTCGTCTCACATGACATCATCTTCCAAACGTACACCATATGTATGGGCACAATCCGAGAGATAAACCGCCCGTCAAAATCTATGTCTCTTTGTATAAAACCAATGTGTAGATCGTCCGATCGTTTCTTTTTATTTTGTTCTCTTTGATATGAAACAATGTCGAATGTCCAATGTCAAAACTCCTGACAGTCTCCCTTCATATTAATGTCAACATATCAATTTTGCTCAGTTTTCACATCACGGACTTTGTCACAAAACTGGACAAGTGACAGCAGAAAAATCAGACAAGTCTGGAGTTTGGAGTAGCTTTATAACTATAACGAATAACAGCGAACTATGGCGATTGTGTTGCGTAGTTTGTATTTGTAATTTTCGACTGTCTCGTGTCTAAATGTCCAATTTCAATGTTACGCCACAGTGGATATGTTGGTTGGCTGGCTGATTGATTAGCAGACAAGCTAAGTGCTCCTCATTGTCACTGTCACTCACACATTACCGTTCTTAATTTACCGGGGCTTTAAAATTTACCCGCTCAATTCCACCCAGTCACCCACAAATAACAAGCAACAAACAACTAACAACACAGAACAAAGGACTCGTAGGAAATCAAATTAACACTATTTGATGTATGCTGTTTTGTTCCACGTATCGCTTTCAACTTTCAACTGTCACCGCACTCTGTAAATATTTTATCAACTTGTGTCCATGTTTGTCCTTTATCATGGACCGAAAAATCAGAGGCCGGAGCAATTTTCCTCTGCTACTCGCAGCTTCAGCTTCAGTTTCAGGAATGAAATGAAGGTTTGACGGTGACTTGCAAAATATAAACGGACTGTTCTTCCAGCTCAACACTTCTACAGTTCTACAGTTGTACCGTTTTACAGTTCTAAGGGATGGAGCACAAAGTTGTCTTTTTCAATGTTACAAAACTCGGAATATGAGTGAGCTGATCTTTATAATTTTCTAACGGGTTTCTTTTCCTTTGTTTTCTCCCGATTCCTATTCGTCCCCTTTCTGTTTGAAGTGGTACTGTATTGTGTCACTAGTAACTCGTATCTAAAATCTAGAATCTAGAATCTAGTTTTCTTGCGCCTTTTCTGTTCTGTTCTGGCTGATTTTGTTTTGTTTTGTACCCTTTGAGGAGATTACAAATGAAAGGGAAACGGAAATCGGGCTTGCTTTTATCCCTTTCCCAGTCCAAGCTCCAAACTCGAAACGTTAAAAGAGGAGTGAAACTTGTGAACAAAGGGATGGTTCCACAGCTAACTGTAACAATGTCTTTTCCCTTCCCTTCTTTCCTCTTGCTTTATTAATTATCAGTGAAGAGAAGGAGAGGAGATTATGGTTTTGTACTTGTGCCTTCTACGTGGAAATTGATTGTGAACTGATCTAGGTCTACAGTCCAGAGTCTACAGTCTCCAGTATTCAGTAGGTGAGTACGTAAGAAAGTAAGGAAGTAAGTAGACTTGTCCCTCTGAATTAAACAAAAGATTGCGAGGAAATAGATAGCGGCGGAGAGTGGTGTAAAGAGTCGCGTAGATGTTGACGCAACAGTAGACGAAACTGTCAGAGGATGAAACTCAAGTTGTCGCTTGTTCTACGCTCAACTCAACTCTGAGCTGAAATGAACTGAGCTGAGACTTGCACTATGCGTTTCAGCTAGAGGCAGCGACGGGAAACAGAAAGAGAGAGAGAGAGAAGGACGGTGGAGAAAGCGAGAGAGAAAGCAAACGCAATGTGTATGATGCCTGCTCTTCTCTGGTTCTGTTTGGTCGGGTATGCTCCGGCCTCTACACTCTATACTCTACACTCTTCTCTCAACTATATGAACATACACACATTTATATCTCATATATAGTGCATAATGTATAATGTATAGGTGGCTCCCTTCCCTTTCCTCATACACACTCTCGAATCTACAATCTAGAATCTAGAATCTAGAATCTAACATCTAGAATCTAGAATACCAACCGCGCTTCCTCATTTTGCGATTTCCTGTATTCTCCTTGAACAAGTAGAGTGGAATAGAAAGTAGAAGAGGGTTGTTATGGATATCCAACATGTAATTCACAATACAAAATACACAATTCATAATGCATGTAAATCTACCATATAGATTGTGCATGAATATTTTATATGTGATAATTTACCATCATAAAAGGTATAGGACGCAGCCAATGTGAAACACGAAACATGGAAATCCTCTAAGGAAGAGAAAAAAAGGAGAGAGAGAGAAAGCGTCAACCTATCTGGCTTGAGCAAGTATTATTTCCCTTACAAAGATCAATCTGATCATGCACTACAGCACAGCACAGTTATAGACGTAGAATGGAGAATGGAGAAAGGTAGATGCTCAGAGCACAGAGCACACCTTACCCAACTCATCCATCATTTGCCCCCTGAACATTGAAAATGCTCCGCTTTTATCAACCATACTCGTCCTATCCACTACCGACTACCTAACACACTATCACTTTCTTTCTCTCTCTCTCTCCTTCTCCTTCTCGCCGCTTCCTAACCTACACCAGACCAGACCAGACCACACCACACCAAACTGTGGGCTAGATACCATTAGACATAGAATATTTGCTGTTCCACTTTTCCCCTCTCACTCGCTCTCTCTCGACTTTTTGCCTCTATCAACTATGCACATTACTTCCATGTCCTCTTCAGCTCTTGTCCACATCACATCTGTCTTCATCATTGTACTAAATTATCACTGTCATGTGATTCAAAGTTGTACAATCCAATGATATCCAAATGTGTATCAGTTTCAATTTCCTTGTTTCCATTTCCTGTATTTATACATTTATAGATTCTACATTGTAGTTGGCAAATCATCTACTTGTTTATTTTTTTTATTGGAAACGCTTTTAGATTAGGACGAGTGTCGAGTGTTGTCTTGTTATGAGTATTTTGTTGACTAAATATAATTAGTAAAAATATTTTGCATGTGCACACATGTGCAAATATACTCAATCATATATGAATAAAATACTTATAACAAAATCCAACTCAAAGAGTCAATCTCAAGTGCAGAAAATATGACTCTCGTAATTCAAGTTGAAGTACATGGATTTAAATATCAGACAGAAAATTATATAACTACACACACTTGACAAATTTCTATTTTTGAAAAAGAAAAGTCAAGTTGCGAGTTATATTCTGCTCTGTCTACGATCTGCTCTCCAATATTGTCCAATTAAAATCAAGGGTGATTTATGATTTATGATTACGACGCTCAGCTTTTGGGCAACCGTATCCGTAGACGCACATATGTATCGTACGTGAGATAATTAACTACCTGTAGCGTCAAGTGCCCAGTCTGAGAGGACTAAAGTTGTAATTTTATATGCAAATGAAATGAAAACTAAAAACTATCTATCCCTAGATAACTATCTCTTTTTATAAATATGGAAAATCCTCAACTTACTAATAGAGCCACTTGTGTATTGTGTATGCTCTTTTAATTTGAGTATATATAGGTATATGTACAAATGTTTAGTAGAAATGTGTAGAGAAAATATTTTACATCATAATCAATAATCACATGATTTGCCAACAGGAAGAGTAAAGAGAGTAATATTTTTCCATTTAAATATTGCAAATGTTTGCATAAAATAATGTCATGTATAAAAATAATATTTGTGCATATATCAAGGAATGCCAATCCGTTTCAAGTTTGCCTTATTATCTCGAAACTCTAAGCTCTTGACTTAAAAATTGTTATTACCTCGACAACTTTCCTAACTCACGAACAAAACCTTGAATAAACATAGTAATTTTAGACCATCACATGAGAAGGTTCAGTATGCGCATTTTCTCAATTTTCAAGTGTTTGTTTTATGGCATTTGGATTCTTTTTTTGTCCAAATTAATTGTTGTGATTCCTTGTGGACTGATCTTTTCAATTTTCAATGCAAGACCTTTCATCTTGAATCTTGACAGTTGACTCTTATGCTTCACTTTTGATACTCAAGTAGATTGTTTTGTTTGCCTTTCCCCGCAAAAGTCTGCTTTAGTTAAGTAGGGTCAGAAGAGGAGAAGAAACGTGTGGTATTGGAAATAACTAAAAAGTGAACGTTTGTCGGAAAAAACCAATTCAAAGTTGAACTCTTTGGCCTCAAAACGATTACAAAATACACCAACTCCGTTGAACTTGTGTACGGTGTACAATGTACATTGTACAGTGTATAGACTGCATTAGATAACTAATACTTTTTAGCACACCATTTTGTAGCGCAAGCATTGAGCATGGAGTTCTGAGAGTACCAATTCTTGTCAACCCTATTTTTAGTTAGTATTCCTATGGAAAAATATTTCAGAAAAAGCCTGGTGCTCCTTTTGATGAGCATTATAGTTATAGTTATAGGGAGAGCAATCAAACAATTCCTGGTCTATCCGATTAAATTCGGTCCAATCAAAACTCAAGTGCATGTTGATATCCGGGGAAAATTCAATCACTGGACTCTGGAATAGAACTGGAACAGCAAAGGAATTTACACAGGATATAATTCTTGTACATTGTACATTGTACATACATCCAAATTTCATGTTGCGTACAAAATGTACACTCGTTATTTTACAAAGTATTTGATGTGGTTTACAATCAAAAAATTCCTGTGATTTCTATAAACCAGAATTTTTAGTATAAAATACTGCCATATGCAATGTACCAATGTACCAGCCTCAACTCAGTCATCAGCTATACATATTTACACTACATTATATTGATGCATATAGATCAAAGGAATTTTTCTTGACTCAATCAGTTGAGTTCAATTCAGTTCAACTGAACTGAACCTAGGAATGAGGAATCGAATCGAAATTGGAAACGGAGAGTTGGAAACTAAGGCAAATTATTTGGTTTCAGAGCTGAGAATATCTGTAAAACCTCTGATTTTTACTGTCAATTTAAACTTTTTGATCCGTCTAATTAAAGTTCTCTGTGACTTTTGCCTCCAGTCGAAGAGTCGATACCAAACATTAAATCAAATTACACAGAAAGACCCCAGGTAACTACAAAGAACCAGAACGAGGACCAGAGCCGAGAAGACCTGCAAGTGTGCAGACAGACATCAGACATCAGAAGTTCTAACTAACTTGAATTATCAATTATCTGCATAGCACGAGGCACTTCTATACCTTTGTAAGAAATGAGAGAGCATCAGATTTAGAATTCAGAATCCATAATTTAGAATGTGAAACAAGTGGCAAAGAATTACGTAATTTTTTTGCTGGCAAAATATCACATTTACTTTAGCTGTAAATTGCGTCCATGAGCTCAACTCCAAAGGAAAGAAGATGAATTGAATATTAATTCTAACTGTTTAATCCACACCAATCAGCATCAGCATCAACATCACAAGGTGTAACATAACACTGTTATGTCACATTGGCTGTATTGGCTAAATACAGATTTCACTATTTGATCTCGGAGAGAGTTAATTGGATTGAATTGGAGCAGACAAGACAAGCCAAAGTAAGAGCTAACAACAAGGAAAACCAACTATGGAAAAAATAGTACAAAATGTAAACTGGTTGTTTTACTGAACAGACAAAATTTACAAAATTTACAATATGATACAGAAAAACGAGTAAGCTAAAATCAACCTTTTCCTCTTTTTTGCTTCAGTTATTCCTATTTCGTATTTTAGAGCAAGCAAAAGCGGCGTGCAAGGCAAGGACAAACAAATTTTTTATCAGTAGACTGAATTCGGCAGCAGCGGCATTTTTAACTACCCAATGACCAATGACTCAAGATTCAAGACTCAAGATTCAACTTTGATTATTATTTGTGCATAATAACTATGCAAACGGGATTAGGCTGACGTCACAATTCACAATTCACAATTCGCAGTCAAATTGGTATAAAATCCACGTATTCTTACTCTGACGCTACTTCCAGTTAAAGTCTGACGTGTACATTGAGCATTGAGCATTGTCCTCGTGTGCATTCATCACTTTGTCAAGTGTGAATGCAAAAGTTTGGGGAAATTCCTTCTCACTCACAAAAGAAAAGAAGAAGAAAGGAAAGAAAAATATAGGTATGCTCAATACTCCTGCATCACTACGAACTCGGATCACAGTTCTTTAAGTGGGAATTTCAGCAGAAACCTTGAGAGTTTGAAAGCTTCTGGAGTGTGGAATCTAGTATCTGGAATCTGGAATCTAGAGCAGAAGAAGAAGAAAAAGTAGAAGAAGAAGGATGAAGGAGGATTTAATCATTTGCTTGATCCGCACAAGCTATCGACATTCGACAATTGAGCTCAAGTCACAAGTTATCTTAAACTAGTTTTTACTCTCCATTCTCAATTCTCGAGGATTTTTCAATTCTTACTCGGAATTTTATTTCCGTCAATAGTCAACAGCCCACAGCCTTCAATCTTCAATCTTCAATATGTGCGGTGCATGTATAAGGTACAAGGTACATATTTTCATTAGGATGTATGATGCAAAATGCTGAGGAGTAGAAAGTAGACAGTAGACAGTGGGCTTGCTGTAATGTTATATTCGTAGTACAAACTAAAAAAATGTTTTGTACAATGCATAATACTTCTGTCATATGTCAAGAGTCAAGAGTCAAGATTGAGTTTTGTGAAAAGTCTTTAGTCTTTCTCTGGCTTTCTCTCAGTCTTTCCCATATCTTTCCCGTTTTATATTATACCCTCCAAATTTTTCTAGGGACAAAATTGAGCTTTGTCTTTGATCATGGATCATGGATCATGGATTTTGAGCTAATCAATTTATTACAGCTCACACATCCACGTTCTAAAGTGCCAAGTGTAGTGGGCTAATGACAAATGGATTTGAAAGAAAATGTGGATGAAAATAGAAAAAAAACGTTACGTTCACCATTAACCATCACCAATGGAAAGTTTCCGAGGAATCGTACCGCAATCGTTTGAAAAGTGAAAAGTAGAAAGCTGATAAAATCCACAATCCACATTCACAACCACAAGCCAGAGATTTAATTTATGTCCCATTTTCCATGGCATCTGGATCTGGAATTTGACTCTTGTGGAGAGGTGCATTTTGCATATATTATGTACATATACAGTGTATACGATATCTCATATTAATAGTGTAAATAACGCTGTAAATGGAATTTAAAGAGGCAAACAAGAACGAGACCTTTGTAAATTCTCAGACGTGCTGATCTCCATGGAGACAAGTCAAGACAAGACAAGTCAGGAAAGGACAGGACTAGAAGGTAGAAACTAGAAAGTGTCGAGTGTCGAGTGTGGAGTGTAGAATTTCATGAAAAACTCTCGCGTTCCTCCTTATTTTCTGTACTAAGCACTAACCACGCTTCTACAATATTGCTCATGTTTTGACGTTCAGAACTAAAATACAAAGAGGAAAAAGAAATTACCTTGGAAATATTCATTCAACGGTTTTGACACGTGACGTGGACTGGCAAAGATACTTTAGACAGTATTAATATTTTTCCTATTTTCTGGTATGCGCGGTTGCGAGGTACACTACACTTGGCACATTGTATATTGTACATTGTACTTTCTTGTTTCAGCTCTTCACTCCTCACTCTTTAACTTCATTACATTACGTACATTACATTAGATACACATTCATGTTCATTTTTACGTACTTTCACGACGCTCGTTGTTCCTTGTAGTTTTCAATGTCTCGAGTCTTGAACCACAAAGTCTCACGTCTTCACACTAATTTTAATGCTTACAACTGTCACTTTTCTTTTCTTGTTGACACAATTACTCTAGCCGAGTGTCGAGTGTCGAGAGCCCAGAAGTTTCTCGACCAATATTATGTATTATGTACTTTTACTTTTACCCACCTTTCTTATACCAATCCATCTGCTCTGTTCCATGTTCTATATATGCATTCTTTATACTTTTCATTTTTCTCATCACATTTTCATTTCTCTTCTACTTTCTACTCTATTTGCAGAAAGTGCACCTTCAACCTTCACCCCTCAAGCTCTACCATTACATTGGTACAGGTTTGACACTGACTTGATAATTTTTCAATGCGTTTATAGTGTATATTTTTGTCTATGTTTTTATTGGTCAGAGTAAGGGAAAGCTGGACAGGGCTTCCTCCCATAGTTACTCCCAATGCATACTCCCGTGTCAAAATTCTCAAACAAAACCACTACCACCAATTCCACTCCCTATGCATACTCCCCGTTGGGAGGAAGCATGGGAGGATGCATAGAGAGGGGTGGGGTCGGAATTGGTGGCATTGATTTTGTTTGAGAATTTTGACACGGGAGTATGCATTGGGAGTATGCATGGGAGTAACTATGGGAGGAAGCCCTGTCCAGCTTTCCCTTACTCTGACCTCCCATCCCTTTTCTGAATTCCGAATTTCCGAATCCTTCAATTTTCTACATTTCCTCTGCGCTCTTCATTTTCATACATGCATATGTTTTCAATTTCCAGGTCTACAAGATTCAAGCGGATGGAAAAAGAACGTGAATGGTTCAAAATGCCAAAAACTCTAAACTCGAAACGCACAACTCCAAATTCCAAAGTCAAACGAGTGGAGATTTTGTTGAAAATACCGACAAAATGTGGAATTTACGAAAAACCAAGAGCAAAGAGCAGAGAGCGGAGGAATTAAGACCCAACTCAACTGAGACGAGAGTATTTAGACAAAACAGCGTGGAATCTAGAATCCAGAATCTACAGCATACAGCGTAAAGAGCAAAGTAAATGGGAAAATATTCCACTAGTGGCGCATAAACTAAGTGTGCAATATGTTTTTAGAGAGAGAGAGAAAGAGAGAGATGCACATCAACAATCAACAATCAACACTAAAATATTAAAAGACTAAAAGATGAGAGGAAAGAGAGAGAAAGAGGAATTTCTTGAAAAATTTACATATCAAAGTCCTAGAAAATTATATTAGACAAGCTCTTAATTTTCTATGAGGAGAGAGGCATTAATTTCCCTCACGTTCAAAGGAGGAAACTGCTCCATCCGCTCAACTTCCAACATCCAGCATCCAGCATCCAGCATCCAGATTCAAATGAAAGGAACTCTTCTGACTTGTGTCCTCTTTCCTCGTTCCGTGCAGTTCTTGTGGTACTCTTAGCTCTTAGGATGGAAAATGGAGATGGAGAATGGAGAAGAGTCAATTCAAGTGGAGTCGAAGAGCACACGGATATTTACATCTGCACAGCACAAAATACTTAGACATACACAAGTCTTGAGTCTTGAGGTACGGTGTCCACCCGGAACTAGAAGATATTGTACGATGTAGAATATGCATGATACATGGAGAATGGAGATGCAGATGGTTCTCCATTCAAAATTCGAATTTCTCGGTCCATAAAAGCTCTTCCTTCTCACATCATTTTCAGCTCCATATATCGATGTTTGATTTCTACGTGGTGTGGTGGTAACGGAAAGGGTGGATGAAAATTTTGGATTCGGATTTGAATTTGAGTAGGAATTAGTCTAACGAAATCCTGATTTCTAATTCCTGATTAAATGCTGATTTTCTAATTTCTAAATTCTAGATTCTAGATGCGTTTTATTATATACGGATATGAGGTGAAACCATTCAAATTCCAAGTTGTAAATGAGGTGCAAAAATCTGCTATTTCTGCTACTTCAGCTTTTCTCCTCATTTCTTCTCATTTCTCACTAGAAAGGAGCGTAATGTGCGAATCATCTGGTGTAATTGCACAATGAACTACTAATCTTTTCTCTATTCTCTATTAATCAGCTTTTCCTCACTTTTCTCGGAAAATCTGCTTCATAATCCCTAATCCATAACCACAATTTTTTACATATGAACACGAATATTATTATTTAGTGAGTTTTGAGTTATGAGAAATCTTATGAAAATCACCAAAATCTTTTATGATGATGTTACATTTATTATATATTTTACTGACAAATCCGAAAATCCAAAATCCAAAATTCAAAAGACGAGGATCAGCACATATTTTACGGCTTTCCCATTTTCTATTCTCCGTACTCACTGTTTTCAGTCATGTTTTTTTTTACGTTTTTTGCTCTTTTTCTTTGTCCTCTGTTCTAAGGAAGGAAGAAGAGAAGAGAGTGTAGTTTTTGAGTGTCTTTTTTCTTTCTATTCATAATTTTGTCATATATCTTTTTCATGTAGAATGTAGAACGTAGAACGTAGACGTATGATATTTGGCCAACTCCTACCTTCCCAAGTACAAGTTTTTTCCATGGGATACTTTCAGCCACCCGTTTCAGCACATTCACTTCAGACTCTAGACTCTAGATTGGAGGCTCCAGAATCCTGTATCCAAACTCCAGGGCATTGTCTCTGGATTCTTGATTCTTGGTATCTACTTGAAACTTGGATAGTTGCTTGTCGATATTTCCCGCGATTATTTGATGAATGGTCAATGGTCACGTACGATTAGATGAGTGAGGATTCAGTCGCTACCCGCTAGAATCTAGAATCTAGAAGCAAGTCACCCTCTTCATCACATACTTTTTGTCTACCGTCAACCGTCTAGACTCTAGACTCTAGAAACTAGAAACTAGATCTGACGAGACAGAACTTGCCAGAAAAACAGTAAAGATGAAAATAGTCGTATCTCTCGTATCTCTATCTTGACTCTAGACTCGAGACTCTAGCCTTGCTTCACTGCAGATCTGCAACAAAGTAACTTGTTTTCTCTTCTCCATTCTAATAATATGTCCTCAAAACGGAACCCAATATTTTTTAGCTGTCCGCACGCTTAATTTGGGCAGCTACGGTATGAATAAAAAATACCAGCTACAGTTTAAGGCTAGGGCTATTCGCAACTCACAATTCACAATCTAGAGTCACAACTTTCGACTCTCGACTCTCGATTTTCCATTCTCCATTCTCCATTCTCGATTCTCAAGTCTAGTCCAATATAATAAAGTGATAAAGTGCATCAACTCCATCCTGGTCTTGTACTCGGCCTCGGACTCGCACGCGGACACGAACACGAACACATACATTGAAAGAGATTCCTTGCCAAATTCTTTCTTTCTGTGCCTTTGCAAACTTTACAAGGGACGATTTGGTTTTGAAATGGATGGATGGAATTTTGGGATGGAGAAAATCCACCAGCATGAGGATTCTGGATCCTGGGTTTTTGCACTTTTATATTATTTTTGGATTGGATTGGATTGGATCGGGAGGAAAGAAGAAGAAGATGTAAAATAGATACGTCTAGAATCTAGCATCTAGCATCTAGAATGTAGAATCTAGATAACTTGACTTGCACTTGTGACTTGGTAAAAACTGCATTGTGCAAAAAACATAATATACCGGTAGAGTTAGAAAGTACATGGATAAAAGAGGTTATGAATACAGAAGCAGATAGGAAGAAGGAGAAGGAGAGAGAGAGGGAGATGAATGGATAGATAGAGACAGTGGAAGAATTGAACGACCTCTTTTGTCAAGCTTCCTCCCATTCGCAGCCAATAAATGAAGTACTTGTGGAAATATAGAGAGAAGATTCTACTCACTTTTGTTCCTCTTTTCCTTCTTTTACTTTTACTTTTCTTGGTTGTTTAATGGGCGCTTGGTTGGGCGCTTATCATCTCAGAAATCCATTTACCAGTGCCAATGCCAGCGCCAATGTTCTCCATTTTCATCGTATTAGTATAGAGTATAGAGCATAGAATATAGAGTAGAGGAAGTAGGTAGCATTATCCGGTTACACATATTCATTCCTCTCTTGCTGCGCTCACCTCCATCTGATACTTTTACACTGGTTGTTATGGTCCTTGCCACTGACACTGTAGCCGTCATTGTCATTGTAGTTGACTTGACTTGACTTTTTGCCCTAGTTGATTCCGATTCAGAGCTGCCGTTTACATCTTGGGGCACTGGATGTTGAATGGGAATGGTGGGTGCAGAAGAGAACCGTTTGCACTTTAGAAATACACGGAATGTGTATGTGAGTCTAGTGTCGAGTGTCGAGTGTCGAGTGTGTATGTTCCATGTGTATTTATGAATGGGATGATAAAAATGACAAAAATGGCTCTATTAAGCTCAAGGAATTTTCCAGGTCAATTTGTTCTCTTCTTGACTTCTTGAAACTAGATCACCGTTCAACATTTAACATTCTCCCGTTTCATTTCACCATTTATGATTTACCCCTTTGGGCCACATTCACACATTTCGCACCCTACTACTGATATTTCTTCCCAAAGGGTTTGGTTGTCGTGTAAGAAATAGAAATGGAAAACAGAAAAATTTTAGTTATCACATGTAAAAACTTGGATTTTGACTTCAGTTTCGATTTTTGCTCATCCTGTTTTTTCTTTTTTTCTACATGGTATTAAACATTAAATGGAAGGCGGTTTGTGTGACATTCCTGTAGAGGTGAACATGAAAACATGATGTTTTAGGATGAAAAGGAGGCATACTTTGTGTATTCCATTTTCCATTTGTCATTTATTGTTTGTTAGTTTTTCCCAAGTCAACTTTGAATCCGCTAATGTCTCCATTTGTGTCAGTTTTCAATGTTGACGGGTTTCATGGGGGAAATTTATGATCGTCATTTGTATTCGTATTGGTATTCCAGATATGCTCAATGCTCAATGCTCAAAATGGGTTGTAGATGTGAAGAAGAAGGTGGCATTTACTACTTACCCCGAGGAACACCAAACATCCGGCAAAGATCTCACACCTCACACCATTTCACATATTGAATATTGAACATTGAATATTTTGTGTTACTTTGCAGATTGTGAATTGTGAATTGGGAATCATGTTCCATCTTTCACATGCTCCATGTATTTTGCTCAATGTATAATGCTCAATGTACAATGTACAATATGCAATCTAAACTATAGTGTGTATGAAAGGAGTAAAGTGTTCAGCGTACACCTTGACTTTTCATGTTGACAAAATGGCAAGGCACTAGACACTAGACACAACATACAACTTACAAGACACAAGACTCGAGACTCGAGAGAGGTGAAAGAGGTAAAAACTGGGAGTGAAAATAAGACGGAAAAATCCTGGTGGAGAAGAAGAAGGAGAAAATGAAGAAATTCTTGGCAAGGATAAATATTGAAAATCGATAGGTTATAGTTTAACTAATGGTTGTCTACTCACAAAACTACGAGTCTTTACGTTCTCTTCATTGCCTAGTTATGTTCACTCTTCGCCGTAAACCATCTATGCATTCAAATGGAGGTTTTTCCTCCTTCTCTTTTTTCTCGCCTCTTCTTCTATCTTCTACGAGTAACGGGTTGCGGGTTAAAGAAGATGCAAGATGATTTTGTCAAGTGGGAGATGAACAATGAAAACTGAAGACTCGTTCCATATCCTGACTAAACTACGACCGCGACCATTTACACGTCACACTTTACTTTACATTTTACATTTGCCATTTACCTTTTAGACACTAGACACTAGACACGTTCAAGATTCAAGAATCAAGATGAAATTGCATTGGGCTGGGGTAGGCCGTTGCTGCAGTTAGAATACGTTCATCCTACAGTGTTGACTGTAGACCTCTCTATTTCACCTACTTTCATTCTGTGAAAGGGAAAGTGTCCTTGCTTTCTCTTTCACTTTCTCTGACTCCGACGCCGACTCTGATGCTGATGCTGACTCGGGTTCTGGCTCTATTCTGTCTTTGTCTCATCCCGTGGAATTTTGATTGATCACCTTCTAAGTGACACACGGATATTTTCATAAGCCCTAAATATTATAATGTTGTCTGTAGTTTGTAGTTTGTAGTTTGTAGTCTGTGGGGAAAACACATTTGTGCGTGTATGTACATGATATTTTGATATATGATACCAGCAGTTGGTTGTTGGTTATTACGAGTTGCGGCTTCCCTTTGGCTTTGGATTTTAGACCTGTCATCGGCTCCATTCATTCCGTGTTTGCCCTGGTTTTACCACAACCAATACCAATACCACCAGCACTACTAATATCAGTAGTTTGATGTTTGATGTTTGGTGTTTGGAGTTTTGAGCTTTGGGTTTTGAGGCGCCCCTCATTTCATTCCTCCCTTTTATGCTGGCCCCTGGATTCTAGATGCTGGGTGTAGAGTGTAGAGTGCAGAATGTAGAACCTCTTGTCAATTTGCTGGGATCTAAAACTACTACAGTATTTTATATTTTCTCAAGCCATCAACTTTCTTCTTTCCATCTTCTCCTTTCAATACCCTGGGATTTTGCCTAATCAGGGAAAATTGAGAAATTCTATAGGACGGAAATCTGTCTTGTGTCTTGTGTCTTGGGTTTCGTGTCTCGCATCTAGAGTCTAGAGTCTAGAGTCTGGCGTATCAAGTAACCAGCACCCAGCTTATGAAAAGTCAACCTCAACTTTGACGCTGTACATTGTGCATTGTACATGGTGTGCATAGTGTTCCCGTTCCATTTTCCATTACACACTTTTCCCATTAACTTTGATGGCATTATAAGACGAGAAGATGAACAGGAACAAGAACATGAAAATTCTCACGAGCTGGAGAGTGGAGAGTGGAGACGCTGGCTGAGGCTGAGACTGGAAATGATCAGATTAAAAACATGTTGGTTTTCTGTGTCAAACATTTTATAGATTCTTTATTCCAGTTTTATGACCTGATTCGAGATTCAGGATTTTCGATTTGGGGCAGTGCTCAATGATCAACGATCAATGCACAGATGATAAGATGATAGATGAGTTTAAAAACATGGCCAAGAAAACTTAATAGAATATGAAATATGACACATGAACCATTTTATGTTTGTAGCAACAGTATTAACAACTTTTATTTTCAACTTACAACAACTTCATTTATGCCCAATCATTTCATTTTCATTAACAAGTTTTAATACCTTACAAATATTGCTGTGACTTGTGAGTTGTGAGTACAGATTACAGAAGGAATTTTAATATCCACAACTCAACACTTTATTAAATAAGACATTTTAACAGTATAATTTTATTTATTATGTAGAATTTAGACTCCGGACACTGCACTTTACATTTCTGCTTTTCCTCACTCTTCATTTTTCAATATTCAACAAATTTCAGCATGTTCAAAGTTCAAAAAGCCCGGGAATTACAAGTAATAATAACAATAATACACGCTGTGAAAAACAATGTAAGTAGGTTGCGAATAATAAAACAAAAGTTGGGTGTGTAAATTTATTATTAGTTTATTATTTCTATGATTTTTATGCCTTATATTTCTCCATTAGTTATGAGGTGAATTCAAATGAGGATGATTTTCTAATTTCAAACATGGGCATTTGACTCTGACTTCCGGACTGGTCAGCAGGATTGACGGGGACGTAGGTGGAGGAGGGTGAGGTTTTACTGTGCATGTGATGACTATCCAAAATGGCTTCATCCCTCGAGGAGTGACAGCAACGAAGAGCGAGTTTCAACTCACCTTTAAGCTCTCGACAGACGGAGGCCTACAAAAACGAATTTTGAATATTGAATATGCAAATCATTATCAACAGCAAGGGTCAAGGGTCAAAGGTCAAATGTCAAAGGTCAACTGTCAAATGTCAAAGTCATGCCAAATAAAATGACAAAAAAGCAGTACAAAAGTTGTTGTTTTTTAATATTATTTACCTTGCGCATCGAGGCGTTTCTCTTGACATGACAGAAAAATTCACAAACAGCAATTAAAACAGCGAGGATGAGCCCGGCGATGAGCACCACAAAAACTCCACCGATATTATTCATTCCTAACGGGGACGCCCTTGAGTCCTTTTTATCATCTCGATTACAAACATCACCCGTATTCTTCCACCACTTGTTGTACAACAGCTGAATTATCCCCTTCTCTTGAAGCTCCAAAATGGCCAAGGACAACTTGTCTCGCCACGGGGAACCCTTCGGCATCCCAATCCCATAACCCTTTGAATCCTGTCAAAATAATACCAAACAAATCAAGCAGGGCACAAATGGTCAGCTTCTGACTTGTGATTTCTGATTTCAGGATAATTTCATTCAACCTATTTTATTTATTTATTATTTATGTTTATATTTTTTCCTGGATTCTGGATACTTACGAGAAGTCCGCCAATTTGAGTTAAATTGCAATCCCGTTGAACGACATAGTCAAGCATCGGGGATTCAATGAGAAATGCATAGTTTCCCTGAAGAACTCGTTTAATTCCCTGTTCATACGTGGACACAAAGACGTGTGATCGACTCTCCATGTAACGCCACATCTTCTGATACGTCTCCATACTCGAATTCTGCACAATTTACAATTATTATTATTATTGCATAAAACATGAAATCCATTCAAAATCAAAATAAAACATTTACACTACAAATGTGAAAACAGCAACATTTTTCCTCTTTTTTCATCCCCATTTTATCAGTATTTAATTAAGGATAAAGGATAAAATTTCATCCTTTTTTCATAAGATTTGCTCACGCTTTCCCGTCTCTCCGTTTTTCTATAGTCATAGTGTGCAAATTTTACAATTTGTAGTCAACAATCTTTTGATAGCATCAAAAATCAAGAATCAAGAATCAAGAATAAAGTACGCATTTGCCATTTTCCATTTGATCGTTTGAGCCTTTTATCACTGTTCAGTGGATTTGAGAGCGATTGGGGGAAATTTACATGAGATTTTCTAAATAAATGTCCATTTAGTACAAATTAGTCGTGCCAACTTTCCACAGTTTCAGGGTTCTAGAGTCTAGAGTTCCATGCAAATGCAAATGTATCGATATACATCTATAAATGAAGAGAAAGGGAGAAAACTGTGCCAGTTGTTAACTTGATGTTGTTTGTCTATTTATACAGTGTTCATTGTACAGTGTACAGTGTACAGTGTTCAGTGTTCATGGTAAAATGGCAATATAATAAATATGCAAATGTAAATGGAGACAGTAAATTTTGGGAAGCATGTGTACAGTGTACAGTGTATTCTGTAAGTATGTGTGTGGTCTCTTTGTATGCTACTCACAGTTGATTTGACTTGAGTCGACTTGAATCGAGTTGAGTTCTCAGTTCTGCCTATTTACACTCCCACTCTACTCTCTATTTTCCAGGGCTAATACATAATACACGGTACACAGTTGACTGCTTCCTCACAAAGAAGGAGAAGAGCACGATGTACACCCTACACACACACACACGTAGGCAGTAGACAGACACTGATTCTGATTCTGATTCTGGTTCTGGTTCGGGTAAAATTCTTCATTGTTCATTTGATCTGATAAATTGGATCAATCTAGCAGAAGAAGTACATTGATGCATCTTAAGCTCAACGCTTCTGGGCTTTTCTTCACCACTCTTTCCTCCCTTCTTCTTCTTTCTCCATCCTCCTTTTATTCCCACTTTCTCCCTTTTTTCATTCACTTTTTCTTCTTCTCCTTCTTCCACTTCTTGTTTCTTGTTGTTACTGAAGAGGCCTATTGAGAATGAAGAAGGATTCAAGATTCAAGCCTCAATACAAACACAAACCAGACCAGACCACACATATCGACATGATCCAACTCCTTCAGTGTTCTTCTTCAGTCGCTTTGGCTTTGACTTTCTTCCTCTCTTTTTCTATAGAATTATTGAAAACTTGTACTTTCTTTTCAGCTTTTGGCCTCGTTCTGATTCTGTATTTGTATTTGCGGTTCTGTTGTTGTGACTCTGTACAGATTTTAAACGTATTGGCTATCTGCAGAACAAAAGGAGAGTAGAATCTAGAATCTAGAATCTAGAGTCAAGTAAAGATTTTTTACATATATATTTCTTGACTGTGGCTGTTTCAGGTTTTTGTTCTGCAAAAGTGAAGCTGAGGATGAGACGTTGAGAGGATAGACGATGAGTTGGTACTTGATCCTATTGATATTTTTGGTATACAGATTAAATCTGCATCCTATGTTTGTGATTTGTGCTTTGTGCTTTGTGCATGTAGCAAAATTCATGTAGAGTGTAGGTAGAGATTGAGATGTTACTTGTAGACTAAATGCTCATAAGATGACTGCAAACTGTAGACTGTAGAATGTAGACATAATATATTATGACTTTATCGTCTCTTTTATGCCCTTCCTCCGTCTCCTTTGTCTCTGTGACTCTGTGACTGAGATTCTTAAAGAGAAAAAGAAGAAACCTGCGTATGTAAAGTACAAGGAAGAGTGTGGATTTAATACGGACCAAAAAATAGAAGAGGAAATGAAGAGGGTTGAAAAAAGTGGATGGTGTAAGATGGCGAAGCGGAGTAGGAGAATGTTGAAAATGTGAATGTGAATGTGAATACTATGGATTTCTTATGGAACATCCTTCAAATGTAACTCCAATCTCAAATGCAACTCCTTCTTCCCTTCTTCTTTTTCTTTTTCTTACAAACAGTAGCAGCCAAAGGAAGAAAAGTCGAGCAGAGTTTGGGCAAAAGCTCAACTTTATCGCCTGGAACATGGCCAAAAGAATAATCAAATCAAACGATGACTCTTCTTTCCCTGTTGGCGCTTTCCCTTTCTCCTCTTCTTTCTCCTGTTCTTTGGTGGTGAGTGCTGTGTGCTGTGTGGCTGTGCTGTGCTCTTGGGGCTTTCCCCGTGGATTTACAGTTGACTTTTCTCTCCTGGGTCTCGGAATGAGCATGTGGGATGTTGGATGTTGGCTTTGACTTGGACGACGAATACGAATACAAATACGGCTATCCGTGTCTTATGAGCTAAAGTGAAAGTGAGGAACCGATAGCCGATAGTCTCATGTGATACGGTTCAAATTCACATTCTTTCTCAATCCAATTCCGTCCAAATCTCACACCCTCTCAAACGCCAAGCCAAGCCAAGCCAAGCCAATGTCAACGAGAATGGACATAATTACAGTGCATAATGCACAAATCCCCCATTTCTCCTGTAAAGTTTTGGAAAATTCTTGATAAAAATTTTAAATCAAAATCCGTCGAGTATCGAGTATCGAGTCAATTACAAAATTCATTGCGAATTCATTGCAAAAACTGACCCACGTGTTTCTCACCTTTGTAATTATTTGTAATTTTTAAAACCATTTTTCATGTTCAATAGGAATGAAAACGAGGAAAATTTAACGATTTAACGAACGACCCAAAACCAAAATAAAAAGTAGAGGAAAAAATGAGTCAAAACAATCATTTCATTTCTGATTTCATACCCGAAAGAAATTCATGGTGGAGCCATGCTCAAGAGTCCCATCTAAAAGTGGAAAGAAAAGAAAAAAGTTTAATTTAATTTAGTTTTATAAAATCCACTACAATTTGTACATGATAAATTATAAATTGAGCCCCTAAGAAAGACAAAACCCTCCAGAAGGTTTTTTTTATTTTAAAACATGTGTTTTAAATTGGTTAATTTCCATGGAAACTTTGGAGGGTTTTGTCTTTCTAAGGGGCTCAATTATAAATGCAGTGGATCCACAATTGACAATGGGGTTTGTTCCACAAGATACAAGATCAAGATGAAGGAGAAACGGCCTTGACTTTTTTAGTGTTGAAGGTTGAAGGTTGTGTTTTGTGCTTTGTTTATGATGGGATTCTTAGAGAAGGAGAAAGGGAAAATAGGAGAAATTTCTCCTTGTGGAGGCTGAATACTTAATACTCAATATACCAAGTACAAGAACAGATATACGTACATGAAATATCAGATTGATCGGCCAAGTCTTCAGCGGACTCAATGGGCGTACTCTTCCTGTCAACGGTAAGAAAAGCTGCCAAATTTGCTGTGTAGGATGAAACAATGATGAGTGTAAAGAACCACCAAATTCCACCTACAAGACGAGTTGAGCTCGCCTACAAAATACAAACACACACAACCATTTTATGCATTTAATGTGTATAGAGTATAGACTATAAAGACCCGGACCACCCAAACCAAACCAAGACAAGTCAAGACAAGACACTTGATTGGCAATCATTTACAAGATAACCATAAAACATTCACTTTCTCCCTCTTCATTCTTCTCGACTCTCGACATTATACGATACACAAGTCTATATTCTACTTATATGCACAAATCCTTTATTATAAAACCTTGGACTATGCATAATTATCCAATCCAATCCAAACCAATCGAGAAAGAAAGGTGCTTTGAGTCTTGTATCTTAAGACTTGAGACTTGAGGGAATTTTCTCTCTTGTTCATTCTAGATTCTAGTACTTTCCACATAATAGTTTTATGTTTCATCCTTTTATACGTAATTCCAAAGAAAAGTTATCTGCTCTGTCTGTGTTCTTTCTGGCTTAAAGTTTTCGGGGTGAAAATCCATGTTGATTTGGTTTGGTTTAGTTGAGAGTTGAGAGTTTAGTGTATAAAGTATAAAGTATAGAGTATAGAGATTTGAGATTTGTTCACTTACTTTTGGATTGAGCCCAGAGCCTTGACGTAGGAATGTGCCGGTGATGAACCAGACGGAGTTTGGAAAGGAAAATTGGTTTTCTAAGACTCCCTCGTCACCCGCACAAGGCGGAGGTGCCAACCACTCGTTCGGTGTAAAACGAGCCACAACAAATAGACAGAAACACACCAACACATACGCACCTACACACAAACAAAACCCAAACCCAAACCCAAACCCAAACAAAAACAATGTAGTTGATGATGATGGAACATAAAACATAAAACAATAGCAAACAACATTAAGTAAAACAACTAAACAAAACCATACAAAATACAATACAATACAGTACAATGGAACGGGGAAACTGGAAAGAGCATGTAAAACACGATAATTACATGTAAAATCTACAGTGTACACTGTACAGTGTACAGGGAATTTTGTAGACACAGCGGGATAATGTGACACTTCGCCATGGGGAGAAATCCAAATACAAATCCAAATCCAGAAATTCCTAGTCAGAGTCAGATTCAGAGTTGGAGTCAGACTTGGAACTGGAGTTCGTTAGACTGGGAAAAGTCGTAAGAAAAGTGGAGAAACTGGTGTTCACCGTAAACAAATAAGCAGTAGTAAAAGTAGGGGAAATCTGAAGGGTAAATAGTTTTATCATAATGATCCACATTTAAGCCAGCACCCTGGAGCATGGTACTGCTTTTGAAAGAGAGAAAGTCTGTAGGCTGTACATTGTACATTGTACACTGTACATTGAATGTGAGGCGCGGCTGAAAAATTCCTGGTTCTGGTTGTGGGAGTTTTATCTCTTGTGAGCAGAAAGTGTACAGTCATTTATCTACAGTTGAAATTGTTATTATTATTAAGTGCAAGTGTTTTTGTATGTATTTCAACGTCTCCCTCTGCCCAGGGTTTGTTAGTGTTTGAGCCGCCATTTGGATTTGAGACAGTTAGTTATTTATTTATTTCGCCGCTCCTCTGACTTTTCTCCATTTTCCTCATTTCTCTTCCTCCATCCTCATGATTTTTCTACATTTTCCGTCTCATTCTAGTTTTCTCCTCCGTCTTTTCATTTTTTTCTCTCCGACTTTTTGCCCCAAATTGTGTATGATTTGTTGGAATTTGGATTTATGGAATTGAAATTGAAATTCTCGAGTCTCGAGTCTGGAAAGGAGCTATGGTAAATCCTAAAAATTACATGTACATTTTTTCAACGAGAGCCGCTTATTCTGTATTTATTTTATATTTTCTGTCTAGAATTCCAGAGTTCCAGAATTTAACGACACTCTACAAAAGGCTTGGGCAAAAAGATAATAAGACGGGACTTACGCTCGTTCCTCATTCCTCATTCTTCATTACTTTAAAGAATTAAGGACTAGAGAGCTCAAAGTCTTTTGCACTAATGCCAACTTCCATTTTATACCATTCCAAATTTTCCAAGTGGCTGTATTTAAATTAATTTTTGTGAGCGACAAAAACAACAACACGTTAAAGTCGACGGTCGAGAGTCACACGTAAGACATAAGTAGCTAAGAGCCAAGAGGCGCTTATTAATGCTGATGCCCGTACTTTGAATGTTTTGCACTGTGTGTTGTGTAATAAAGGAGGAAGCCTCACATGAGCAATTAACATTTGTATTTTTGGCTCTCATGTTAGCAGTTAGCATAATCCGTTCCGCATGTACGATTTTAGTCCGTATTATATTTACAACATTCCATTGTCCTGTACTGTATTATATATATGCATGCAATTGCTGGGCTTCTTCATATTTCTACTGTACAAAGTAATACACACTCGACACTGTACGAGTGTATGAGGAAATGCCAAAATCCGCCGTCTTATTTCTTACCTGCAACCCAAGCCCAAATTTCAGCAGAGAGGGGATTCAAAAAACTGAACAACCTTGCTGGTGGTTTCTTTGGAAGCTAAAACATAAATAGAAAAAATACAAGTCAAAATCCTGTTAATAAATAGGAAAGAATTATAGAAAATGTAACGGATTTCCACTACAATCGTGTATCTGAAACACTTGAAAAAATCAAGAATCAAGAATCTGTTACATGTAAAAATGTTAAATTGAGCGTACCTTGAAAAGGATGGAAATTCCCAGATTTCTAAACGGTTTTGTAAAGTCAATGACCTCCAAAAGAACACAAGTAAATAATTCAAATTAGTGGACCGGAAATGTCAATCCGGTCAGGAGGATTAAACATTGAGCATTTAGAATTTAGCATTGAGAATTTAGCACAATGCACTCAAATTTATTCACTATGACCAATGACCAGACACTTTTCGCTTTTAGGTTCTTGGGTGCATCTGCACCTGGTCTGTAAATTATTCATGATTATGGATTATGGATTATGAATGATGGATTGTTGACTTACTTTTTCCCGTGCAGAGTTGATGGTCATTGAGCCGACAGCCAAGTCTGATTTCTGTAACAGAAAAACCATTAACAAATTCATAACTACATTTAAACTGATTTATTGAAATTCCATTGCCGGCTCAGATCAGATCCGAAACGTGATTACTGATTAAAAATCAGTGATCAAGTAAAAAATTCAAAGTCGGTGCACTTTGAAAAACTAAAAATTGGCAAAACTCTTCTCCATTCCAAATTTCAACTAAACCTCTTTCGTGAAGGAGGAAAAAAATGAAGGAAATGATCTTTCATTTCCTTCATTTTCCCTAAATTTTCCGAGTACAAGTAACTAGAACAAGAAAATATCTACAGTCTACAGTGTACAGTCTACACGGATTCTTGGCCATGTCCCATGTTCACCATTGACCATTGCAATGTCTACTGTAAATACCAAAATACCAAAATAGGACAAATACCCGGGATTTACGCCCTAAGTTCTTTTTCTTGGGTCACTTCAAACACCAAACTCCAAATTCCAAACTAAACTCTAATCTAGACTCTAGACTCTAGACTCTAGACTCACTTTTACTGAATGCATTATGCATTATACATTATACATAATATTATGTACATGGTACAAGTCTAAGTTTCTATTCTATCCTTTAAACGGGTATTTAGTACTTAATATTTAGAGTAGGAAGGAAAAAAAGACGGAATCGGAGACGGAGACAGGAAGGAAACCTCCAGTTCTCCAGTTCTCCAGTTCTAGTTTTTTGCCCCAGAAAAGAGCATGGTCGGAATGGGGAATGGAACTTGGACATTGGACATTGCATGTTTGAATGTTGCCTGTGCTACAGAATGCAGAATGTTGAAAGATCATGAAAAAGTAATAGGTTCACTTTGTGTTTCTCTCTCACGTCTCTGTCTGTTGTCTGTTGTCTGTGCATTGGGCATTGTATTTGTACTTGACTTGTGCCGATGGGGCTTTTCTGCATCCTGCCTCTTGTCTCTTGTGTCTGGTGCTTGGTGTATTGTGTATTGTGTGTGGCGTGGAAAAAGACAAGGATGAGGATGAAGACGGGCGGAGAGATGACTGTTTTTCTCTTGTTCTTCTCCCTTTGCTTCTCGCTCTTTTTACTATTACTTTTACTACTTTTTACTATCTGTGTGTCCTGTGTGCCTCCGGCTTCCAACTCCCAGCCATTTCATCTTCCTTTCTTTTGTTTCTTGGAGGAAAACACACAGACATTCCAGATTCTAGAGTCTAGAGCCGAGGGTAAAAGAAGAGTTGATTTTCTCCAACTCGACCCAGCTCCGTGATCAGAATTTGGAGGATTGGAATGTGGCCAACGTAGGAAAAACGAACAAGAATACAAAGCCGAATGTGTGGAAAAGTGTAAAATACAAAGACAAAGACAAAGAGAAACGGAGGCACAAGTTCAAGAGGAAAAGTTGTTACTACTTACTCTGCCATTTATCGTTTAGTATTTACTGCCTATTTATTATTTACTATTTACAAATCGCAAGAGCTTTTACTACCACCATCATCAGCATCTTGTCAACTTTAAGAGTGACTCTTTTTCTCATTTATTCAGTTTTATGCAACATTTTCTTGTTTCTCTTTCTTTTATGACCTAATTTGACTTTTGACGCTAAGGTTTACTCTGTAAATTCTTGGGCAATCTCCAAATAATTAACATGTTGATGTTGACATTTGTACTTGCATTTAAAAGTGTTACTGATGTCTGATGTCTGATGACATCAGACTGATGGCTGAAAAATGAGTGTTTAAAAAGTATCCTTTGTTGTTTGTTATTTGTTATTTGTACTTACGTTATCGAGGAGTAAGCGGACGACTCCGTTCCACTCTTTCGTATTAGGATTCTCGACACCGTATTTACCATCTGGAACAATTTCAATAACGTACTGAAATCCCACTAGAGTCGCAACGTCTTTGAGCAAATCTATACAGAATCCTTCGTACATTGCATTTCCCGTCAAATTCCCATCCTGCTTCAACATCACGTACGGTTTCTCCTGTGGTAAAAAAACACACACATTTACACATTACACATCCTCAATCCTGGTACTGGATACTGGATGGATACACCGAGAAAATTTATATAGAGCATATAAATTTCTATCTGATTTACAATTTACACGCACGCACGCACTCACGTACTCACAACAGCCAAAACCAAAACCAAAAACGCAGAGATATCAAATATCACAACTCACAACTCAAAAGCCACTGCCAACGCCAACGCCAAGAGTCAAAATCAAAGCCAGAGCCAAACCAAACCAAAATCAATTCAGCGCGTAAAAAAACAACAACAACAACACACAACAAACCAAAACAAACAGTGACAAGATCTTTGTGGAAAATGGGAGTAGCTTATTATTATGAATTATGATACAGATAGAATATAAAGTATGTAAAGTATAAAATGTAGAGCGTAGAGTGATCAATTCTCAATGCTCAATGCTCAAGAGGCTGTAGGACAGAATCTCTCAATTTCTCCATACTTTGTGTAGGAAATACAAAAGAGTAAACAGTAAACCGAAGCGTTTTTATCATAAAATCTCGCTGTCTATTCAAAATTCAAGAGCTGAATTATGTAAAGAGTGGAGACATTTACATAAAAAGCCTACTTTATTTATCATGTACATGTTTAGATGTTTAGATGTTTGGATGTAGAGTCGAGACATGTCATTTCCACTAAACTGCATGCACTTGAGCATTGAGAATTGAGACTTGAAAGAGATGGAGAAAATGTACTCGAGTCCAGTGTCTACTATCTTTTGGTACTCGACATAATTGAATTGTCTCCTATTTTTCATCCAACATGCAACGATAAGATTTAATATACTTGCTACTATTCACTATTCACTGTTCAAGTCCATAATCCAGAATACACACGATACACGATATTATTAAGTACGAGAGAAAGGTTTGCGTAATCTCATAAATTAGAGAAAAAACATGCAAAATTTTACATTGTACTCATATCTCATGTACAATGCTCAATGCCCAGTGCTCAATGCTCAACGCTCCTCTCATGCAATTCTCCACGGCTCGTTTACTTTCACATTTTCACACATGACAAATGACAAGTGATGCATAGAGGATAAAACGTAAAAAGTAAATGTAAATAAAGACAGATAAATTATTAGCTTGCATCTTGCGTACCCTGCTTCTTATATTATATATTATATTATGTATTGTATATTGTACTGATATAATATTATTATTATTATTGTACTTACGAGAACAGTGGTAACCCTGAGAGTGACATTTGGGATTTCACCGCTGCTGAATGCAATCAGATCATAGACGTTAAGTCCCTTAGTGGGAGACCAATTGCCGACAGGCTGTAGAATCCGATTCTTCAACTTCATCAATGTCAACGCTGGATCGTAACGAACGCCCTCCCTCATTTGAATTTTACCCGTCAGACCCTCAAATGAAACCTGTGTACAAAATGCAAAATACAAAAATAAAAAAAATACAACGTACAATTCACAATTCACAGTCATAAAAAAGGAGCAGAAAAAAAACAAAATGAATTTATCATCATAATAATCAAAACATTTTATAAGTCGTGATATAACTCATGAAAATTGTTTAGTGCACTGGAATCTGGAATCTGGAATTTGGGATGTGGGATGTGGGATTTTACATAAAAACGCAATATGTTACAAATTATGTCATCTCTGGATTCTGGATCAAAAACAGAATCCGAATCCATGTGCAAAATGTGCACGAGACAAGAAGTTGTCAAAAGTTATTAAAAGGATGAAATTGTTTGACAAGTTGGAAATGTGAGAATATTATGTGCTCTCTCTGTCTCTCTCTGTCTCTTGACTTGTTTGACGAAGTAAGAAAACAGAAAACAAGACGAGAATACGATGACGGTTTAAGACAAGACAGAAACTGTCAAGGAAATATCTGGCTGAAAGTTGGAAACTGGATATGAAAAAGATGAGCAAGAAACCCAGGAGCAATAGCAAGGCAAGGAAGGAGGCGAGGCGGTGGAGAAACTGGAAGAACTGGAGCTGGAGTGAGTTGACAAAGTGACATGATTATCCACGTGATGATGTTATGACTTGGGATGAAAGATGAAAGATGCAAGATGAGGAATGAGGGAGTTTGAGTTAAGAAGGGATAAGTATGACTATATTGTGTATAATGTGGGAGTGGAGAGTGATATTTAGTAACTTACACTGTTAATATAGTTGAGGAGTGACAGGCCATCAGACCAGGATTGTTCTCTGTCACAGGAAACATTGGCTTGTCTTATTTGGTGACTTTGGTCGAAAGCCCGAAGTCCGTGGCAGAAGGAAATCACGCCGTCATAAATCAATGCTGCATCGCTCTACAACAACAAACACACAGACAAACAAACAAACATGAGAACATGAGCGAGACAATAGAAAATAGAAAATAGAAATCACACACACTCTAATAAATCCTCATTTCTCCTTTCGCATGTACAAAGATTCTTCTTCATTCTTCATTCTTCTTTTTCCTCCGTCTGACCCACAAACCAAACCAAACCAAACCAAAACCCAAAGGAAACGACTAAAAGATGTTTACTTTTGCCTTTTCACTTGTCACTTGTGCTTTTCCCTTTGCCTTTGGTTTTGGTTTTGCCTTTGCCTTTGCTTCTGCTTGTGGTTTTGGTAATAGAAAATAGAATGCCAAAGAGAAAAGTCTGTCCATTGCAGAAACATCCCGAGAATATATTTACTATCATTAAGTCATCTGATCTCTGCTATTTATTTTCCAGCTTTCTCCAGATTTTTTTCATACTTGCTCAAACTGGAGCTAGAACTGGAACTGCATAACTTTTTTTATTTCTTTTATTACACTGCAACCGGACTTGGACTGGACTGGACTTGAAGTTTGCAGATTTGAGAAACTTAGCCCATTTTAAACTGTGCATCCATAAAAATGTTCCTTGTACATCCGAAATGGGGGGAAATAATGCAAAAGTTGTACAAAACTCTAGTTTTTGGGGGGCTGGAGAAAGTAGGACAAAGCCGTTTGCAGTTTGCTCTCCAACGACCACGACCACAACAACCAGGGACATTTGACATTGCAAGTTTTGTTTGCACTAATATTAATAAAAATGACATGCAAATGTGCAGTTTAAAATGACTCGGTCTGCATTATTTGCCCCATTATTTAAAAAGTTTTACATGTACTCACTTGCGATTTACAAGATAAAACTGTTGTAACATGAAATCCGACGTTTCCTTTCTCAACTTTTTCTATGTTTACTTTTCCTTTTTCTAATTTTTGTGTGTACAGTGTACAGAGTACAGAGAAGGGAGAATAACATGGATTTTAATTTGTATGCAAAGAGAAGAGACAAAAGGAACAAACCTGTAAAACTTTAGAGTAGCTTTTTGGGTTGAATCGCTGCATGTCCTCGATTACTCTAACATTTTGCGACGTGTGCTCAATCAGTCGGAACGACGTAATATTCACATTGTTATACCCAAAGTCTTCAAGGTCGTACAACTCCAAATCCTGCAAATACAAATACAAATACAGTAGCATCATTATTGCACAAGATATAAGATTTTACAACAAGTTTGGCAAGAGATGCGCTGAAAAAATCTAGAATCTAGAATCTAGAATGTAGGTTAATCTATAATCTACAAAGAAAACTTGAAAAATTGGTGAAAACTCACCAAAGTTGTAAAATGGTAGTGATAGCGAGCTTCGTTCATCTGCAGCTGTAAAATCTATTTTACAAAAAATGTTTAAAGATTATGCACATTCTCAATTCACAGTCACAAAATAGGATGAAAGAAATTTATCATTCACAATTCATATTTCATTTTACATATTGATTTTTAATCCAGAATCTAGAATCTAGAATCTAGAATATACTGTCTCTACTTTTCCAAGATTCCAGATTGGACAAACAATTTAGGATGATTTCATATTTCATATGGATTTTATGGATTTGATATGGATTTTCTGACCCATTGAATTTTAATGTATTTATAATGCATTCATTATTTTATGGATGACTTATGAATTGTGAATGAAATGAGATGGAAAGAATGTAGAATGTAGAATGTAGAATGTAGAAGAAATATGTAAGAGCTCACAATGCGGAAGAAAAGTGGAAGATGTTTGATATCAACGATGATGTTGAAGATCCTTCGTTTTTTAATCTCCTTGAGAACTTGTCTGTAGGTGTTGGGCGTCACTTCCCGCGGGAAAATCTCAGCCCTTCGACTTGACATCCCGCCCTTCTGCGTGATCACCCGCTTCTTTATCAAGTATTCAACTTGTAAAAGGCCTAGACAAGAAAACAAAAACAAGAAAAAAAACAAAGACGAAGAAAAACTTGACATTATTAATTTATCAAGTCATTAAATTTTATGGCTAAATTCTAAATTCAAATTGAAAATTTAAGTGTTGTTTAAATTTTGTGCATCAAAATCATGTATATAATCGTACTTGCAGGTTCCTCATACAGAAGGGCGACCCTGGTCCAATTGAAGAAAGTAACGGCATCCCTGAGAGCGAAAGCGAGGAGACTTTTAGTCGGAGCAAGTTTCAAGGGAAATCCATTTATAGGAAAACTGGTTGCTCCGGTCGGGAGGTTTCGGTTCAAAGAAAAAGGCTCTGGATCATAAAAGGAAGATGTGGGGAGGACGAGAGGCAAGTCGAGGGCGAAACTCAGGGATTTCAAGTGGGACTCGAGTGATGCATCAATCCCACTGGCGAAGAGTGCGGAAATCCCCTCGTTTATTAACTGACACCCTGCATCACAAATCACAAATCAAAATCAAAAACAATGAGTATTGAGTATAAGCTCAAAATTCACAGCACACAACACACAACACACAAGTCCATTTTTTACATATTATAAAAGTCCTCATTTCTCATTTTTCATGCCTCAAATTTTAATTCTCAACTTCCGATTCCAAATCATTTCCATAGCTAACGATAAGTAAATACAAAATGCAGTGGGCATTGTATGTTGTACAAAGTTTCCGAGCTCCGAGCTTCTGGTTGGTTTGAGTTGAGTTGAGTTGACAAAACGCTCAAGTGTGTATAATTAGTAACAATTAATTATGCTCCGCGTGCTCTGTTGTGCTTGTAACTATATCCAAAATCTAGATTCTAGACTTTCGTCAGTATTCAGTGTTCAGTGTTCAGCCTTCAGCCTTGGGCTCAACAAGCGTGAAATTCCCCAACCACGAACCAAAACTCCACCGCCAACGAGAAATCATCACCAAACACCAAACAGCAACGCAAAGGCAAAGACAACCAACACTCGTTCCGAATGCTAAAATTCCAATTGTGGAACCTACATTCCCGAATGTTGAATGTTGACATTCTCAATTCTAAAAAGTTTTCTCGCTATTTATGTGAATTCAATGTGTGGGAAAGATGTGAGTTTTGAGTTGTGAGATGGGAAAGGAGCCGAAAGCGGATTCGGACTCGAAAGTCATAAAAAATTCAAATATTTTTCAGACGTATGAAAATTCTTCTCAATTCTGCATTTTGGATTCTGGATTTTGAATTCTGGATTCAAGATTGTTGAAAAACAAAAAAGTAATAAAAAAAAGTAAAAAAGTTGTTCTTATTCACTCTTCATGTCTTCATTTCTTGATATTTTTGACATAACTTTTTACTACTGATTCGAGCTTGGAGCTTCAAGCTTCGAGCTGAAGCTAGAGGTCGAGATCGAGGTTGAGGTCCTTCCTCCGCCTCCGATTTTTCCACGGCGTGTGCTCAAGTCTCAAGTCTCGAGTCTCAAGTTTTGACATACGTTCCGACTCGTATATTTCATATTCAGAATCCGATTTCTTATTTAAAGACGAGTCTACACGGACTTGGACTCTGAATTGGAATTGGAATAAACTGGGTAATTTAATTAGGGACTCTGCATAAAATCCATAATAAAATCCTCATATTTTGTGTCAGGGAGATGGAGAAAATGTATAAATATGTATAAATATGTATAATATAATACACATGACATATTTATAACCACCACAATTTAAATTCAAATAAAAAGGTCATCCAGCATCGAGCGCCATCACAACTCACAACGCATCATTTTTTTTCTTGCTCCCTGCTCAGCGCTGGACTGGTCATAGAAACACACGTCAAATTTTAAATGTATCACACACCAGACAGCAGACAGCAGACAAGAGTGAATGAAGGTAAGTCACAAGTCACAAGTCACACATCAAACGCACCAGCACAACCAACTCTTGTTCCTATACATTTATTATGTATTTTGCATTATGCATGTATGACGGTTGACGTATTAGGACTTACACTTGCATTTTACATTTTTATCATGCCATCCAGTGCAAAAATAGAACGGAATATTTTTATGGATTCTCCATTCTCCGCTTTCTTTTTGTGTGTGGTGTGATGTGATGTTTTATGTGCTGTAGACTTTAGATATTTCATCTTTTCTCTTTCAATTTTCCTCATTCTTCAATTCTTCACGTCATATCGCTCGCCGTCCGCCAACCACAAACACAAACACACACACGTTCTGAATTCCGTATTCCACAACGTATATCTAGAGTATAAAATATTCAATATTCAATGCTCCAGTCTCAAGTCTCAAGTCAATTGAATTCATTTGAATTGTAATGAGAATAGAAAATAGAAAATAGAACCAAAAACTACCTTTTCTTACGACGCACAGAACTTGCAAAGGATCAAGAATAAAAACGAGAGAATAAAACACGAGCAAAAGAAATAGATAAAAATTCACATCTTTTCTACTTTTCTACTCTTTTCTTTGTAAATTTCCGATGCCGATGCCGATTCTGACACTGATCATTGATCTGCCTTTACAATTTTCTGAAAATATTTTTCAAAACTTTTAATCTTTGAGACTTTGAATTTGGAAATTTGGAAATTTGGAATTCGGAATATTCGAAAGAATTTTTCTCATCATGTTTAGAATTTAAAATTTAGAGAACATTTTAAAGGGGTTTTTCTTTTGGAATTCGTTATTCTCATGCTCTCATGCTGAATTTTAATCCTAGATCCAAATATTTCCAATTTCAATTGAAATTCCCAGTTTTATTTTGATACGACGTCGACTAAACACTAAACACGGAAACAGGGGAACACCAAAGGTAAATTTAATTGCATAGCACTTGAGAGTTGAGAGGCAGTTGAATTTGCGACTCGAGACTCGAGACTTGAGACTTGAGACTTGAGGAAAATAAAAAAAGTTGTTTTTCTCACCTAATTTAGTTGCCTGAAATATATCATTGTTTTTATAGTATAAAATTCGGTAGACGAGCGTTGAGTTGCCCAGCAGTTTCCGCTCCCGATTCACTGAGAACACAGCATATTTAAAGGCGACTTCCACCGGAGTCCCTCGAAGCTCCTCTGGAAATATCCCACCTTTTAATCAAACATGAAAAAATCAAAGCATTTTATTAATTATCACTTATCACACCTTTTAATTAATTCTTTGTCATTCGACATTCCACTCTATTCACTATTCAACTGGAGTGGAAAATTCTCTTTTCCGACATAAACATGGAGTTTGCAAAACACTACAAAACAATAGACATTTAATTATTCCCACACATTTTTGATCCTTGAATCTTGATTCAATTTGACTTGACCCTCATGATCACAATTCACAGTCAAAATCAATTTTGATGGTGGAGGAAATGTTAAAAGCTTCACTTTAATTATCAAATCCCATTTTCATTTCCATTTCCATTGTCCTCGCATTAACACTGTAGACACTAGACACTAGACACTAGAAGTTAGATTTTAGGAAATGGGAATTGGAAATTGGAGCCATTCTTATGCAAAATACAAAGTACAAAATACGGAAAGCGCTTTTAGATATAAATTCAAACCTTTAAATACTAAATAATATAAATGTATAAATACAAGATTGGGCAAATGTAAATATGCTGGTGCTGAGGTTGATGAGGACAAGTGACGATTTTAGACGATTTTACATAGTTACATGGCGGAATGGGAAGAAGAGGATCAAATGAAATGAAAGTTGGAGCATTTCCTCATTCCTTGACTCATTCCTGTTCCATATGTGTCTCTATGTCTCTATGTGTCTCTGTATGAATATTCTCTGTATAAATATTTTTCATGTTCTGGTTGTAGTTGATGTGTGTTTGTGTTGGGTGTTGGGTGTGGGAGAAGTGGGAGCGAGGAGCGAGGAAATAAATAGAAAGTATATGTAGTGTGCGCTAAAAGCATTTCCTGTCATTAGCAATTTGACTGAGAGACTTAATTAAAGGAATCGGCCATAATTACAAGTGACAAAGTCCTCTCTTTCACTTTCACTCACTTTCACTTTCTCTTTCACTTCTCGCGTGTTCAGTGTTCAGTGTTCACCCCATCACACCAAAAGCACTGCACAGAGATTCACTGAGTGTGATTCCACAGCAATCATTTCTCTTCATTCCATTTTCCGTCCCATTCCATCCTTACACGTTATTCCACATTGTGCATTGTACATTGTACTAGAGACTTGAGACTTGATACTTTGTAAAAGCACGAGACATTAGACACTAGACACTAGACATTGGACAGAAACATGGAGAATGGAGATATTAATGTGATTGCCTTATCTTAACTACACACTCAATTGCTCACTCATCTTCTTCTCTTGCTCTTTCTCCAGCTTTTCTCTTCATTCCACTGACGATGGACGATTGACGATTATCATCACATCTCATCATAATGTACAGATATTAGATTGTAGATTGTAGAGATCTTTTCCGCTGTTCAATATTCAATAGAATATTCTATATAGCTCGGAATAGGACACCACGTCCACACCTTTGTCTCTTTTACCCATGTGCATAGTGTATAGTCTACAGTCTACAGTCTACACTATTGATAATAACAGTAATGTAATATCAATAGTTTTAGATTTTTCAATTGTATTGTTATTTTAATTAGTACAACCAGTTTTAGTATTCTGTTTTTTTATTATGGGAATTGGGAATCCTCCTGCTCTCTTAATTGACTAGGATTCTAGGTAAATTCCGGAAATTCAATTAGGTCAATGTTCAATGGTCACAATGACGTCAAATTGCTGGAGATTTTAGGATATTCCGTTGACAAGTTGAAAAGAAATTGGTTTTGGTTTGGTTTGGGTTTCCAGTTTCCAGTTTCCAGCTAATAAATGTTAAATGAGAAATGGGCAAAGACAAACGAGAAATGACAAGTGACATTGAAGGAGAAAATAATCTGGCCTTGTCAAGTATTAGAGCATTATTTATATGGATTTAATTGGAGATGAGTGTTCTCCAAGCTCCAAAAGTTCCAAGCTCCAAGCTCCAAGCTTCAAGAGGCTTTTGAAAGGAGTGAGAGTAGAATGGAGAAGGGAGTAAAGTGAAGTGGAGTAGGCGTGTGATGTGGTTAGATCAATTGCGTGAGAATGAGAGAAAGGGGAAAAGAGAAAGAGAAATGACCAGTTTGTCAATTTCCATTCATGATCAAAGCGGTTGACATTTGAGAAAAGCTTTTAAGCGAACGGGCGGGCGGGAAGGCTGGAGACTGGAGACTCTGGACTAGAGACTGGAGACCAGAGGCTGGAGAAAGGGAAGAGAAAAGTGGGAAAATTGTGGAGGAGATGAAAGTCGGACGGAAGATTAATAAGAAATCGATGTTCGGTTGGCCTCATCTCCTTTTTTTCTTGTCCCCCCTCTCTCTCACTTTCTCTCTCTCTCTGTCTGGCTTCTCGTTTCTTTCCCATTTCCTATATTTTTCTGATCCTGACTCAAAACTCAAGTTTTTCCCTTGGAGGACCTCAAGACCCAACATGACAATTTCCTCTATAGTAAATTCAAGCTCAAGTCCTCATCCTCATTACTCATGTCCACAATCCATAATCCACAATTCACAACTCACAGTTTACAATCTCGTGAGAGTGTGATATCCAATATCCACAACTCGCGGAAGAGTTTCCTCTGGCATATCAAGTGATAATTTCCATACCCTAAACTCCATACGCCTTTTTTTAGCTTTCTTCCTTTCTTCACTGTACAGGAGAATCGAGAATAGAATTCTGATGATGAGAATAAGAATAAGAATGATGATGAGCTATTGCCTATTTCCAGATGCTCAACGCTCAACTTTCAATTCATTTTCCCCATATTTGTATTCCTCTTCCCGTTCACTATTCACTATTCACAATTCGTGATCAGGCCAAATGCTCATATAAGTATCATGTATAGAATACAGAATGTATAATATAGAAATTCCATCTCCATCCGCACGGGCAATATTAATAGGAATCCACATTTTACTGGGCGAGCCCCCATTCATTTATTAGGAGGAAAAGAGCAGAGGAAGCAGACCTCTCAGCAGTCAAGATATTAATCTTACACACTGACGTCCTCCAACCTCCAACACAACACAACCCAAAGCCCAAAGCCAAAACCAAACCCAACCAACAACTCTTCTGTAATATATAATTCCTTTCACTTTCTCTCCTTTCTCCCTTCTCCCTTCTCACCCTTCACATTTCTCCACCTTTTTTCACCACAATCCACAATTTCCTGCACCTCTAGAATCTAGAATCTAGCATCTAGAACTTAGAATTCTGGGTAGAGTTCAAGTGATGAAACCCGCCCCGCCAACATTCTTCACATACCTGGATTCTGCATGTTGGATGTGCCCAAGTACAAAATACGTCCAAATTCCAAACTCCAAGAACCCATGAACGATGAGCAATGAGCGATGAACGGATGAATCGTCTGAACTGCGAGTATGACATTGACACAGCAAGAAAACATGAAGATTATCCATCATCAGACTTGCTGATTCTTGGCTCTTGTTTCTTGTTTTCCTCCAGTTTTTATGCTATTGTTATTTATTTATCAGTTATCAGCTAACAGTACAGTATAGAGTAGCAGTATTTGCCGCTCATCATCTTGTCATTTTCTCCTGTCCTTCATAAATCAATTTCAGCCTAATGAAATAATGATGATAATTGATCATAAAGAAATAAGGAGGAAACAGGAACAATTACTTTTATTTTTCCGTAAGAGTCTAGACTCTAGAGTCAAGAGTCAAGAGTTATGCAATATTGATTATTGATCGAGATGGAATTACAAACCACAGACTAGAGTCTAGAATTTAGATTCGACAACAGACAGAAAAATGTTAAACGTTACGTGTAATGAGAAAAGAGAAAAGAGCAAAGAATAAAGACGAGTTAAATCATTCGGTAAAAATCAACAATCCATGAACATTGAACATGTGTACAACTAATTCTCAATGCTCGAGACTCGATGATTAGCCATAGATTAATTTGTCTTGTCATTGGAATTGGAATGGGAGCAAAGTGTAGAATTTTCCTACTATTGGCATTTACAAATGAGCGGAATGAAGTGTACAAATGATGACACATTAACAAATCTGTCTGGATTCTCGATTCTCGATTCTCGATCAACCATCTACAATCCACAATCTACATTCGACATTCTACAATCTACATTGTACAATATCACTGAACGGCGTCCGGTAATCGGTGTGCGGGAAAGTGAAAATCCTCGTGTATTTTGTATTATGTGTATTGTGTGTCCTTAATCGTAAATAGAATAAAGAAAAGAGGGCACGTTTAGCTTTTAATTTCTCAACTCTGAGCTTTGAACTTTGAAATCCAAAGGGCAGCCCTTGTCAATAGTCAATATAAACTGCCACTGGAAATTGAACAGGCTATAAATTACACAACAAAGAAACTCCAAACTCCAAACACCAAACTCCAAGCTACTGTAAAATTGTGTGTCAGGGTGTTTAAAAGCGGTATTAAAAACAAGTATAAGTGTTTTTCCAAGACCCAAGACCCAAGACCCAAGACATGGATGACAAAAAAAACAAGTCGTGTAAAGTTCATTCAATTCCCAGAGGAAATGTTCAGAGTCATTGAGAATCGGGAATCGACAATAGAGAATCCAAAATCGAGGATTGAGAATAGTAAGAAGTCGGTCCTCCGAGTCCAATTGATTCCGGACTGTACAGTGTACACAGACAGAAGACAGAAGACAGAAGACAGGCCAGACCAGACTGAGATAGACAGACGGAAACTCGACACTTTCCATCAAATGATCGTCACGTCCCTCACATAAATCTCTTAATCGCCCACCAACTCAACTCGAGTCTCGAGTCTCGAGTCAACTCAACTAAAATCTACTAAACTCGGCTCAGCTCAACTCAAATCAACTCAACACTCAACACGAGCAATGAAAACCAATCGAGTCATTTGTGACTGTCCTTTGTACTTTTCTCCTTGTTCAGTGTTCATTCCTTTGTCTTTGCCTTTGTCATTTTCTTTTTTCCGCTCACTCATTTCAGTTCATTCAGTCCCACTTTCCACACCAGACTCTAGACTCTAGACTCTAGATCTGTGGTCCGGAAACGACGGAATGATGATGGGAAGTGAGCGTCTTTATAATATTTCTTTATTACTTCCTTCCAACAGGCATTTTCTACGTTCTTTGTGTACCGATTCTTTTTCTCTTCTATTTTCTATATAAAGTACTTTTCACTTCATTTTCATTTTCAATTTTTAGCATTTTCATAGATTCATTCACTCGAGTCTCGAGTCTCGAGTCTCGAGTCAAATCTCTATTCTCTATTCTGCATTCTGTATTTTATCCTTTGTTTTAATATCAATTATGCCGCTTTTGTTTTTCTTCATCCAGTAAATTACGACCAAGTAAACGGAAAGTTTTCATTCTTATTCACATCACATTCCCCAACAATTGACACTATACTGTACTCTATACTCTATACGCAGTTCTCACTCACTCATGAATACCGTTTTATTTTTATAACGTCTGAGATCTGAAATCTGAATCTGAATGCGAATGTAAAATGTCTATTTCTTCAAGGCTCAAGTTGAATTTCAAGTCAAAGTCAAAGTCAAAGACGAAGACGAAGAAGAAGTGGGAGTCATAATGTTAATGTTCTCCGGTCGTAAAACAAGCTCTTTGGGATTCATTACAAGTTACAACAAGACGCTCACTTTCTCTCTCTCTTTTCCCTTTTCTCGGCCGCCATTAAACGTTAAATACATGCAGATTGCAGATTGTAGACTCAAGACTCAAGACTCAATGCTGGAGATTTTGCAGATTGGAGATTGCATCATGATAAAAAACAATATTCTGTTTTATTACCAGCTGCCAACTCACAAAAATCTCAAAATATTTCCCTTTTCCTTTCGACTCTTGACTCTTGTCTCTTGTCTCTCTTCTTGTCTGCGTGCTTTTTATTTTATACTTTGAACATTGTAAAACAGAGATAACAGATGATATTATTTACTAGCGCAAAATAAACAATAAAATTTAGTACAAACAACAATCTACGACTAAGAGTTGAGTTAGAAATTACGAATTACGAATTACAAATTACAAGAATTTTTACGAGTTGAGAATTTTACGAGCACAATTTTTATTTTGATGAGAAAAGTAAAAAAGAAAACATGATCAAAATCATAACTGATAACAAAAGTAATTCGAGTCTCGAGTTTCCAGCCTCAAGAGTCGAGAGATTCGAGAGTCGAGAGTTGAGCTTTGAGTGAAAAGAGCAAAAGTACACAAAATATTATAAACTTTTCATCATTGCATTTTATTGCTGGAAAAGTACAGAAACTGCAGAAACTACAGGAACAAAATTATCAAGTGAGTTGTTGTTCTGTGCTTTTGCGTCTTGTAAAATCCGTGGAAATCAAAGAACGGAGAACGGGATTATTAATTGGACAAAAATCTGCTGTAGATTCAGAAATCAAGAATCAAGAATCTAGAATCTAGAATCTAGAATCTGGGTCAAGCGGTAATAGTGCAGGATTTTCTTTCGTTTAATCAAGAGTTCAAAAGAGCGGAAATGTGATTAATCAAGAGAAAAGAGCCAAACGGCAAAGACAAGACGATTCGTGTTTTCCCCAAGGTGAAATACGAATTAGTAGGGCGAGAACGAGAAAGGAAAACTTTTGGAGGAATATCGAATATCGACGGTCGATTGAGTTTCGAGTCTGGAATCTCGAGTCTCGAGTCTCAACAGAAAGGAAAAGGAAATTAGAAAAATAAAAGAAACAAAACACATTGTAGTGCGAATTGAGTAAAATTTATATGGAAAAATATCTGAGCTCTGAACACTGAAGAAGAAAAAGAGGAGGAAATAATAGAGGAAAATAAAAGTGCGGAAAGTGGAAATCTTGGAATCAAAATCATTTGTGTTTTGTACTAATCGTTGTCTGCCTTGTCTGCCCATTATACCTTACACATAAAATTCTCTCATCGTCAATCGTGAGCTGTAAAATTTCGTGTTGTGTGTACCGAGTTTGGAGTTTGGAGTACGGGTGACGTTTATTGTCTATTGTCGATTGACTTGATGTCCTATTTGCAATTTGCCCATATCAATATTCTCTATCTTGTGTCTTGAATGTTGAATGTTGAATCTTGAATCTTGAACATTAGTAATTCGCACCATTTTCAACAACATAAAGTTTAGCGGTCATTTCTTTCCTTGTTTTTCTTTATTGGGAATGTTTTTGTTTTTGTTTTGATTGTGGGCTGTTGGCTGTTGTGTTGCAGATTGAGTTTAAGTACCGGACGGATAGCTCTTTCTTATGGAAGATGGAAAAGATGGAAGAAAGCAGATAGATTTTAAGGGGAATGTGGCATGTTTTGTCTTGAGTCTTGAGTCTCGAGTCTTGAGTGTTTAGCCCACCCAAAGTCTAACATTTTCGATGGTCAATGTTCGAGTTTGAGTGCGACTTGAAAGATGAGAATTGAGAGAGAAATTGAAGAGTTTGAGATTAAAATATCGGACAATGTTCTTTTCTCCAGACTCCAAACTTGAGACTACAGATAAATTTGACTTTTATCGCGTATAATAGCAAATAGCAAATGGCAAACAGCAAGTGCTTGTTTTTCTACCTCCAAACTCTAAACTGTAAAAGTCCAAAGTCCAGACTCGAGACTCGAGACTCGACTCAAAAAGAGGAAAGAGAGTGTGAGTTTTGTGGGAAAACAAAGGTTGGGTGGTCGAGTCTGACTGGGAGAATTTCCTGGAGAAGGAAAGTTACTTCCTCTCCAGGCATCATCCAGTCTCCGTCTCCAGTTTGCACACATCCACAGCCCACAGTCCACAATCCACACACAATGTACTTTTAGTTCCAGGCAGTCGAATGAATTGGACCGTGTGAACACAATCAAACTTTATTGCTTGCCATTCTCCAGCATCCAGCTTCAAGCTTCAAGCATTAGAATCCAGCATCTAGCATCTAGAATTCTTGTAGTCAGTCTTCTTTCCGACGGTAGACCACACACACACACACACACACACTTCAAAGACCAACAAGCAAAACGAAACTGAAAAAGAAAAAGCAAGAACCTTCAACTTTTTTCACAGTGTCTTTTTCGTTCTTCTTCATTACGTGCATTCTAAATTCTAGATTCTAGATTCTACATTCTAGAACATGAACGTGGAACACGGAACACGGCCACTTCCGAGCGGATGTACGTTTTTCAAAATCTCTTCACGCCCTCAACATTCTACATTCTGCATTCTCTCTCACCCATTCCGATCAGCCACATGAAACAAGGAGAAAAAGAAAAAGTATCTACAAGAACAAGAAGAAGAAATCTGTCCCTTAAAATTCTTTCCACTTTTTTCTCTCGTCACTCTTCATGATCATGTTCAAATTCATGTTCATGTTCACTTTCACTTCAACTTTCACTTTTCACCACACCTTTTCCCTCACTCTCACTTTCACTCTCTCCACTTTTTTCTACATATTTCCGCTCAATCATTTTCAACTTTGTTTTTCCATCTCTTGCTTTTTTGACAAAAGACAAAAGCTAAAAGGCAAAGGACAAAATCCTAAATTTTTTCTACCGACGGCTTTTTGTCCATTGTCCATTATCCATTGTCGTTCGCAGTTCTCACTATCTCTTGGAAGGATTCAAAATTCTTTATTAATCATTAATTTAATACAGCCACTTGTTTGCAGTTTGCAGTTAGTTTTCAGTTTCTAATATAAAAATCAAATGGAGGAGACTGAAAACTGGAGACTCTAGATTCAAGACTCAAGAGTTACATTGATAATTATTCTTAATATTTATGAATCTCCTTTGTCGAAACATTATTATTGTATTGCATTAGAGTATTAGATATTATTTATGACGTTGAAAAGTGTGATACTGCTTACTGAATATTACTGATGGATGAAAAAGTGAGAGAGAATAAATAGATTGGAAATAATATTGATTGAAAAGTCTCCCTTTCTTTATCTTCTTGATCTCTGAGGATCTTTACAAAAGTCCGTATAATCTGTAGCAAAAGAGGTAGAAGAGAAGTTTGAAAAAGATGGAAAAGACGACAGGAGAGGAGACTAGAAGAGAGATGTTGAAATTCTATATGCAGAATTTATATAGAGATCAAGAGATAGGGAGGTAAACAGTGAGCGGATCTTCTTGGCTCTCTCTCGTTCTCTCTCTTTTGCTTTCACTACTTTCTCCATGATCCATGATAAAGAACATGAAAGAGGCCGAGAAAGTTGAGATATATCTTATTCCTTGTACAGGGACAGTCAATAGTCAGCCACTACAGCAGTGTTTTTGCGTGCTCAAAAAGTAAGGAAGAAAATCCCCAATGGGGATGAAGTATGAATGAATGAAAGCTCCAGAAAAGCAAGTCCCTTTCAACTTTTTGTCCGTGGAGTGAAGAGTGAAAGGAGAAAAGGGAAATGGAAATAGAATGCATAAAATATAAAGTATATGCGTCGTCATAAGTCCAAAGTCCAAAGTCCGTAATCGGATATCCAATATCAAATTCGACATTCGACATTCGCACTAGACCATCAAAGTCGATGTGGATGCGAAGTGAATTTTTACAATGGACATGCCGTAAATACTGCATTATATAATAGCACATCTACTTTCACCACTCCATTATTCATTATTCATCCTTTTTGGCAGAATCTCACTGGTCAAATCTTGACCAACATTTTTAATATCCATTTTCAACACTCGACTTCCATTGAGAATCGAGAGCACTGAGCTTCTTTTTATTTTTTTCTCGTACCTTTTCAGCTTAATAAGCTCATTCATTTTTCATCCAGAATTCAGAATTTAGGAATCGGAATTGACTACCAAAATAAATATTTTTTTTGTCTTTGAACATTGAATATAAATTATAAATTTCACTCCTCGCCTCGACTCAAGTCTCATAATTAAATTTTACCTCGTTGATGAAAAAATAATGAATTTACAGAATTTACAAAATGATTCTGTTTTGTGTTTTGTCTGAGGTACTTTGACTCGTGGAATTTTGTCAAAAAGTCCAGGCAAAGGCATTTACAGAGCTCAGACAGACAGATAGAAGACAGAAGGATAAGCTCAGAGCTTTACTCAAGATCCAGCTTCTAGATTCGAGATTCTAGATTCGAGATCCAGTTGAATATTTGATGATGTCTACGTTTTCTGTGAATAAATTTGAATTGTATATTTCGTCTTATTTTGTATTTTGTTGTGTTGTGTTTGTGATTGTGGGTAAGAAGTAGGAAGTGAAGCTATTAGAGGGAAATTATGATCAGATTAAATCTAATCCCGAGGGAAATGGGATGAAAAAGTTGGTTTTGGTTTTGGTTTTGCTTTTGGTGTTGATGATAATAATAAGGATGGTGAGCGCTCTTCACTTCTCCGTCTATTATTATCTCCTTCGTTCTTCTTCGCCTTCGTCTTCTTCTTCTGCTTTTTCATTCTTGGTTTGACAATGAGTTTAGAGTTTAGTGGGTTGCAAATTGCAAAGTCTCGTGTAAGATACGGTGCAGGATGCATAATGCATAATAATTATGTAAAATAAATAAATAGGAGATGATGACTATAACTATATCAATAATGAGTATGCGAGATACAAAGGACGAGTTTTTGATGATAACGGAGTAACACACAGTAGACAGTAGACAGTGGCACAGTAGAACAAAACAAATCCTTCTATAGAAAATATTATTACAGTCTACAATCTACCATCTAGAATCTAGATTCTGCAATCCTCCTTCCACAATTCTTGTGATAAAGAGGAAGACGAGAAGACGATGAAGACAAAACAAAGGCGAGGCGAAGAACCAAAACCAAAACCAAACCAAGGCAAAGGCAAAGACAAAGACAATGGAAGGAAAAACCCGCCGGAGAAATGATGAAGGGCTCAACTCTCTTTTTCTTTTCTTTTCTTTTTCTTCTTCTCGTCCTCTAGAGTCTACAGTCTACAGTCTAGAATCTGGAGTCCAGAGTCTAGAGTCTAGAGTTTAGAGAAGCTGGAGTTGAGTATATCTAAAGTAGAAAGAGAGAAGAAAATTGTCATGTTTATGAGCGTGACAGAAATCTAGAATGTAGAATGTAGAATGTAAGAGGAAGAGCCTTTAAATTCCTTCTCCTTCCCTTTTCTTGCTCTTCCTTGATTAAACTTCTAACTTTCCTAATTGACTATGCAAAAGAGAGCGAAGAAAGAGAAAGAGAAAGAGAAAGCCCAAGCTCAAATCCTCCAGTCTCGAGTCTCCAGTCCACAACTTTTCTATTTATCTGTCATTCTCTCTTTTCTCTCGATCACTCCATCCACTCGACGTTCTTTTCTGTTACAATAGTTAAAAGTGGCTCAATGTTCCATGTCCATGTTCCTTGATGGTTGAGGTCTTTGGTTGTGGCTGGAGGGCGTCAATACGGAAATCGGAAACGTGGAAGAAGATCGTACATAGACGACCAAACGACCACCAACGAGTAAATGGAGAAGATAGCCCGTTACAACTGGAATAGAAACTGGATGATATTTACATTGTGTGTCCTGTACTTTGGAGTTTAGAGTTTGGAGACTTTAGGTTGTAGGTACAAAAGATTACAAGGTTGAGAGTTGAGGGTTGAGAAAATCAACCGCAAACCTCTTGTGGTCTGGTTTGGTTTGGTTTGGTCTAGTCTCATTCACGTAATCTGTAAATAAGCACATTTGCAAACTGTAAAAGCCGAGTTTGGGGAGGGAGAGATTTGAGATTGCAGATTGTGGATTACAGATTAAAGATTCAAGATTGAAGGTCCACCATCCGCCATCCGCTATTCTTGATTCTTGACTCTTGGTTCACAGTGGGATAATTCCGTTCTGTTTTTCCTATGTCTCATGCCTTTTGTATCTATATTCTAGATTCTATATTCTAGTTTACCATTCGTCGTTCGTCCTTTGGAACTTGGATCACGAATTAACTTTACATAGTCAGACGACCAACGACCGACCATCAAGTCCAGTTAAATCTCCTGTTATCTTTATCTCTCGCTGTGTAAGTGTGTGTATGTGTTTCCCTGTTTTCGGCCTATCGTCCCGTGTCATCTAAAAACTACAAGTCACAAGTCACAAGTTGTAGACTGTAGAATAATACTACCCCCGCTCTACGCCACTGTCTGCGCTGTATACTGTACGCTGTATACAGCGGCGTATGGCTTATCGTTAGAAAAGTCAATTCGCGACTATTCTGATATGCATATAAAATGTGTGTAATCTGTAATCTGTAATTTGTGCAAGGGAGATGGAGGTCAGATGAACATTGAACACTGAACACTGAACGTACTTGAAGAGTGAAGAATAAACAGGAATTTGGTACTTTGCGCTCTACTTTACATGCTCGATAATCCCCATCCAAAATCCAAAATCCAAATAAAATTCTAATTCCTCATTCCTCATGCATAAAACTCGACTCCAGAATACAGAATCTAGAATCTAGAATCTAGAATCCAGAGTACATAGTAAATAGAAATCTATTGTTCATGAAATGTAAAAAGTAAAAACCTCTTAAATATTGACGATTCCCAATGTCGAATTATCTAGTGAAAAACGGAGGAGCGTTCACAAATACGTAGTAGATAAGGCGGTTAATGGGATTTTTATACGAGTGAAAACCCGTTGAATGTGCTCTACACTGTACAGTGCACAGTTTACAGTTTACAGCTTAAGGCTTACGATTGGCAATACAAAAAGAGATAATAATATAAGACAAAACACCAAACACAAACCAGACCAAACCACAATAAAATACAAAATACCAGAAAAATCTTACACGAAACACACACTAGAATCTAGAGTACACAAATTTTCCCTTTGATTTCTGTCATAAGTCGTAAATCGTAAAGCATTAATGGTGGGAGCAATAGATGTTTAAAAATTGCAATAATATGATTTCAACTATGTCTTATATTATTAGATCAACTATGAATTATGAATTATTATGCTGTGATTTTAAAATGAAAACAGGAGACAAAAACGAAAAAAGTAACTTCAATATTTTTTATAGTTTCTGTTTTTTTTGTTGCTTGTGAAAAATAACAAATAATGTCAAATGTCAAAACTCAAAACTCAAGACTCAAAACGTTGAGCTGTTTCAATAAAAGTAAATGGCACTTTAAGTTTGAATCTAATAGACAGTAGACAGAGGCAGAGGGCAGAGTGATCCATGAATTTTTTGGTTTTTCCTAAAACGAAAAACGAAACCAAGTTTTTGAGGTCCTTGCACTCGACTCTTTAAAATTCAAAATTTAAAACTCGAAGCTCAAAACTGAGCAAGGGGTTTCTTGTCCCTTCGATTTCCGATCTCGGATCTCCAACATCCTCCAGTCGCTCAATTTAGCGTCAATACTCAATACAATAAAGCGTTGACGGTTGATGCTTGACGCACATTCCCTTTGACTTGAACTTTTTTTTATTCTAATGGCAAAAGAATATTGCTAAAATTTTCTATTATTGCTCAAACTTTTTGTGTAAACAATCCAAATCCACAGTGCAGTAAAAGTTTAAGGAAAAATAGGAAAAGTAAAGTCACTTTCCCTTCCTCTTTCCAAGTTTTCTGATTCTTGATTCCTGATAATAAATACTACCTCCTACCTAAGACAGTCCCAGGACTAGAGGTTAAATAAGCGCGCGGGGAGGTTATTCGCTACCTCGCGGAGAGCTGGAATAACCTCCG